>JAANYP010005331.1:13835-18835 GCA_020465985.1 Centrapalus pauciflorus | reverse complement strand
AAAAAGGTAATTTTGTAATTTGACCTTATATAATCATAAATCATTTGATAGGTTTTTGAACTAAACAAATTATGGATTGGATTCCAATTCCATTTTTAGTCAATCAACCATGATTTGGATTCCAATTCTAATTCCCTGACAGATTCTAATTTCTTAAGAGATTCCAATTCATTCTGAATCATATTGCGAACCAAACGCCACCTACATGTCTTATAGAAACTACATGTTTAAACAATCAGTTATATCTCTTAGTAATCATTTTTACAATTTGATATTTTTTTAAAGATATATCGGGACCAAAATGATAAAATACTGAAAAGCTGATGGGATTTTCAAAATAAACCTTAAATTATAATGTGAAGTCATTTTTTTAAACTTAAACAACATGTTACTAGTAACAAATTTTACAGTTTCGATAAGAAAAAAAATTACATTAGGACCAAAATGATAATAACAAAATATTGAGGGACCAAATTGATTAAATTGTTAAAACATAATAACTTTTTTCAATATCAACCCTTTTTTATTTAGGGGTGCTGAAATTTTCTAAAACTAACTTATAAGTTTTGTATACTAACTAGGGTTATGGTTCCCCGCGCGTTGCTGCGGGTTTCCGTCATAAATATGTAGTTTTTATCGCTTAAAATGAACTATGATGTTAAAAAATAGAAACATGTTCAATACTTCAATGACAACAACAACGTCAGTGCATTTGTGTGTTTAAACATTAGTGGGTTACATGTTTTTTTTACGAATTTGGTTTGACTCAATTGATTATATCTAAAGTATATTTTTAGAATTTTATATGAACAAAACAACATGTTTTCATGTTTTTTGTGGTTTCGTCTCTCCATGTTATTTTTTCCTAATAAAGTCCCTTAGGTTATTGTTTTCTTTTTGGTTTTTGAAAAAAAAATATCAATCCTGTATCTTCCACAAAAAAAACCAACATGTTTTTCATGAAAAGCTCTCAAACTTAATGACTTTATTGGCAAAAGAAGAAAAATTCTGGAAATCACAAACAAATAAATATCATGAGGATTTATTGATAAAAAATAACACGGATAGGCTATACCGCAAAAAAAAAAAACATGTTGCTTTTATTTATATTAAGCCTCTTTTTTACACAAAAAATATGAATAACAAAACTTGATATTTTATATGAATCTTGTGAGACAAAACCAAAAGACAAAACAAAATGAATCACGGTCATTTAATTATTCAAATTGAGGTGGAAGCGAAAATATTCAATATTTAATATGTAATTACATATTGAAGAAGTTGATGTACAAATGAATACTTTTATTTACAAATAAAATATAAAAAATGTTGAATTCAATATTTATTATTTAAAGAGTTTCATATAAAATAAATAAATTTATGTATAAATATAAAAACATAAAAATAACTAAATATAATAATGTCCAACAATAACATTTTTTATTTAAAATAAATAGAAATGACAATATTACCTACAATGTAACAAATATTTCTTATAAACTAAAAATACATTTAATTAATAAATAATTAAATTTATTTAAGAAAAAACAATTTTGGAGTATACAAAAAGCCAAAATACAAATTAAAACTTATATTTAGGCAAAAGAAAAAAACCAAAAAACAAAACAAAATATTACAAAATGTGAAAATAAAAAAAAATTTACTTCTTTGATTGAAGACAACAATCACAACATGTTATTCATTAAAATTGTTTGAACTATTTTTTCATGTTTTTATATGTGTATTTATAGTTTTAAAGTTTCTCAATCTTTATTGGCACAATATGACGGTGCAATTAATGCAAACAACTTCCATGTTTTTTTATTTTACTTCCTTTTTATTTCTCTTATTTTCTTTTCTTCAAAACAATCTCTATATCTTATGCTAAAACTCAACATTCTACAATCACAACCGCCTTCACAGGTTGTGTGCGTGCGTGTGTGTGTGTGTGTGTGTGTGTGTGTGTGTATTTGATTTTTTTATTGTTATATGTTTATTAATAAGTTTCATCAGTTTGTTTATGTTATATCTAGTTTTAATAAGTTTTCAATTTTTAGTTAGTTATATATTTTTTAATAAGCTTGTCAAATATTATATATAATTTTTACTTTGTTTGAAAAAATAAGTTTTTATTCGGTTTACGTGATTACTTTGTTTGAAAAAATAAGTTTTTATAAATATTTTTTGTATCGTTAAATTGAAAATCTAAATGGTTCGTTGTTTCATGAATTTCATTTATTCAACAAAAATTTAAAAAGTGAAATAATTCATCTTTTTTTTCAATCGGAATAATTTATAGATTAATTAATTGTTTTTACGTTCGGTTAAATAAAAAATCAGAGTTTTTCATTTTTCCAAGTGACAACATTTAAAATTAAATCAGTTGACTTTATTTCCAACCGTTTAAATTTAATATGGTTCATCGTTTTTTGTGAGCAAAAGTATATAAAACTAATATGCGTAGTCGTTTTTTGTATGGTTAAATCGAAAATCTATGTTGTTAAATGTTTTTTCCAATAAAAAAATGCTAAAAATTGGATTAAGCAGTTGTTTCTGTCATTTGATTATATTGAAGACCGAAATGGTTCGTTATTTTTTCGAGCGAAAACTTTTATAGTTGAACGACGAACCATTTCAATTTTTCCAACGAAATGATTAACCAAATGGAAAAAGCGACCAATCAAATCTATTTTTAAGTATTTTCGACGAAAAAAAAAAATGAATAACCATTCCAATTTTCGATTTGACCAAATGTAAAAAACAACCAAATAATCTAATTTTTAATGTTATATAAGAAAAAATGATGAACCATTCCGATTTCCAATTTTACGAAACGGAAAAACGACGTATGAATTTAATTCAAATTTTTTTCGTGCAAAAAAATGCTATGTGTGTGTAGGAAAGTTGTCTTTGAAAACCACAGGAACATTTCTGTATAAATGTAGGAAATCATAGGACCTTAAATGTATGAAATCAAAAGGAGTTTTCTGTAATTATTTATTAAAATATAATGACTTTTTTGCAAATTTTAAAAAATACAGGGGCCTTTTTACAATTTTGAAAATCACTAAAACCAACGCACCAAAACGGTGCGTTTAGGTTTGATAAATGTAAGTTATATGAATAAGCAGGTAAACAGTGGTTGCAAAACAATTATTGAAAAATAATGTATGAATTTATATATTAGTTCTGAAAAATAATCAATTAAATAGAGGTTCTATTTTTTGGATTTGCTGAATTAATAGGTAAAATCATGGTTGTTAAAATCGCGAATAAGATCTTAGGATCGATCGATCCTATGATCCCACCAAGTGATTTCGAGCAGAATCGGTGTAGAATCGTTTTATAACAAGATCGGACGTAAGATCGTGAGATCGTTCGTAGGGTACTTTTAACTCGGTTCGGACCCTTTTAACCGGGTTTCTGTGGGATCGTTTACCGATTTAATCTAGCCTTAGGATAGTTAGTCAAATTATAGGATGTATGATTTTTGTTAACTTTTCTTGGATGAACATAAATATTTTTACCATTAATGTATGTTGTTTCCTTATTTGTTGTATAATTGTATAAACTACTTTTTTTAACTCATGTGTTACATGGTTGCTTTTAGCATATTATTTTTGTTAAAATAATATACATCTATAATTTTATATATATATATATATATATATATATATATATATATATATATATATATATATATATATATATATATATATATATATATATATATATATATATATATATATATATATATAGTCAGGTTCTATGGGGCACCATATGCATCGGGAACCAAAAAAAGAACCAACCACAGCCCTTAGATTAAATGATCATTGATGCATCACGCGGTGCATGTATTTGGTATGCATAGGGGTATTTTGGGAAGAATAAATATAGCTAGTCAAATAAAATTTAATTTTATATTAATTAAATATTCAATCAATACCTAAACAATAAATGGTAATTAATATTAATTGATACACTTCCAAAATTACAAAATCTAAAACAAATTCAAAAAAGAGATTTGATGTCGATGCATCTAATATTTATCATTCAATTTGTGATGCATCTCGGTTTCTTCATCCTCATTTTCGGTCATGTTCAACATCTTCTTCGTCTCACCATCATGCATCATCAAAATGGTGATGCATTTTCATCGGATTTATATTCAAAACACGATGCATCGATCTCATTTGATTCATCAAAATCGAAGATGCATCTTCAGTTGAGTGCATAAAACACGATGCAATCGTTCGTATTGCCATCTCGCATCAAAAAAAACACGAGCTCTTGACAACAACTCTTTCATGGATTGTCCAGCATAAAAAAATGCCTCTTCATGGTTATCAACTCGGGGGGTATTCACGGATAAACACGGATTAATCTCTTAGCAAAAATTTCCATAAAGAACAAGAAAATGCATAAAAAAACACACTAGACTTTGAAACGATATCATTTATCATCATCATCATTGCGAAATCATCTCATCGTACATAAAAAATCGGCATAAGGCACATGAACCGACTGCTATGCATGGGGCGGGCCGCCACCTTTAGAGAGAGGGAGTCGATAGGGGGGGCGGCCACCGAGAGAGGGGTGGGTGGCCAGCCGGCTTTAGAGAAAAGGAGGACAGAAGATAAGAAGTGATCATCAACTTCATTAAACTGGCAGGACCGTGACCGGCTGCTAGCATGCGATGGTGGCAGCCGGCCACCGGGAGAGGAGCGGGGGAGGAGAGACGTAACCGTGTGCGGGAGAGAATGTGAGTTTAGGGATAATATGAAATTTTGTTATTTTGGTAATCTAATGATGTTAATTACCAAATTTAATTCATTCTAATTTAAATGTTTGTTAAAATATATTTTAGTTATAATTAAATATAAATTCAAGTTAGCTTCCTGAAACGCCCTAATTAATGCATTTTTGGTTCCCATTTGGTTCCCCATTGGTCCGATTATAGGTGCCCCATAGAACCTCAATCTATATAATATATATAGATT
>JAANYP010005331.1:0-13000 GCA_020465985.1 Centrapalus pauciflorus | reverse complement strand
CTCGTAATGCCCATAACGTGTCCTAAATGCTGTCTTAGGCACATCCTCTTCTCGAACTTTCAGTTGATGGTACCCCGACCTTAAGTCGATCTTAGAAAATACACTCGCCCCATGTAATTGATCAAACAAGTCGTCTATCCTCGGCAGTGGATACTTGTTCTTAATCGTCAACTTATTCAGCTCCCGGTAATCTATGCACATCCTCATCGTGCCATCTTTCTTCTTAACAAATAATACCGGAGCTCCCCATGGCGATGAACTCGGCCGAATGAAGCCCTTGTCCAACAACTCTTGAAGTTGCGTCATCATTTCTTTCATCTCAGTTGGGGAAAGGCGATAAGGAGAACGAGCTACCGGTGCAGCTCCAGGGATCAAGTCAATCTTAAATTCCACTTGTCTCTCAGGCGGCACGCCAGACAAGTCTTCCGGAAACACATCCGGGAATTGTGAAACAACCGGCACATCGGCCAAAGTTCTCTTCTCAACCTTAGCATCAATCGCATATGCTAAGTAAGCATCACATCCCTTTGCAACAAGCTTTCGAGCTTTTGCAATAGTCAACAAACATAAATCCCCGCTTCTCTTATCCCCGTAAATACAAATCTCACGCCCCTCCGGAGTAGTTATCTTTATCATTCGGCTCTTACACACTATATGGGCTTCATTCTCGATCAACCAGTCCATCCCGACTATCACGTCAAACTCACTGAACTCAATAGGGATCAAGTCCAAATTGAAGACTACATCTTCAATTACTAAAGTGCAGTTACGGTATACGTGATCTACCTTGATTAAAGTGTTGCTAGCAGTTTCTATGTCAAGTACAGCAGATAATCTAGACAGTGGCATGACAAGTTGTTGTGCAAACATAGTAGAAACAAACGAACGATTTGCACCCGAATCAAATAAAACTCTTTCAGGCAAAGAGTTAACTATGAACGTACCCGTAACGACCTCCGGATTTTCCCTTGCCTCCTCTGCAGTTATCTGAAAAGCACGAGCCGGTGCTCTTTGTGACTGACCCCGACGGTTAACTTAACCACCACTCGAACCTCCAGAAGATCGTGTTGATGATGGAGCAGCAGCTGTTGGAGCATTCTTCCTACAGTTTCTACTGTAATGTCCCCACACCCCACACTTATAGCAAGCATCACCATTCCTTGGGCAATCATTCTGAAAATGGCCCAGCTCCCCACAGCAAAAGCAAGCACGTCCGTTAGTGCATTTGCCAAAGTGCTCCAGATGACACTTATTGCAATACTGCGGCTCGGTGTTGATGGAGTATGCACGCGCACGACCGCGATCAGATGAACCAGACTGTCGGCGATACGACTGCTGAGGTGAGTACTGTGAAGACCGGGAAGATCCCGAGTATCCTCCCTCCCGTTGGCGCTTCAGCGGTGACGGCTGTGTTGGGTTAGTAGAAGCAGCAGCGGACCCAATGGAATAACCCGACATGATCAGAATCTGTTCTACATTTCTGGCAGCCTCAAGTAAGCCAGCAAATGTAGGGTAGCGGACATTGCTCATAACCCTTCTTATTTCAATATCCAGACCAGCCTCGAACCTGGTCACCTTCCTTTCTTCAGTATCCACCTGATGAGGCGCAAACAGACTCAACCTCGTGAATTCCACAGCATATTGGGACACAGTCTTAGTCCCCTGCATCAGTGCCATAAACTTCGCCTCCAATCTCCGACGCTCATCAATTGGACAATATTGCTGAGTAAATAGGTCCTTGAACTCAGCCCAAGTCATAACAGAAACCTTCTCCTGTGTCAACGCATTCACCATAGCGTTCCACCACATGATTGCATCATTCGTGAACTTAGCAGTAGCATAACGAACCATGTCCTTCTCAGCATAATCGCTGATTCGGAATGTTCGTTCAGTTGCTGTTATCCATTCAAGTGCGGCAATAGCATCTCCTAGTCCATTAAACTCCACGGCCCCATTTTCTTTGAAGTCCTTGAAACGACAACCTTTGGGCTTGTTAGACGACCCAGTGTTGTCATCTCGTTCCTCATTGTTACCCCCTTCTTTTTCTTTGTTCTTCCTCTTATCCTCTCTTCTCTTAGCGTCGGCCTCATCTCGAGCCCGAAACTGATTTTGAATCATTCGATTCTGCTCAGCCATCATGGCTAGCATCATCTCTCGAGTTTCTTCAGGTGTCATTCCTCCTCCAGACATGTTCTAAAATAATAAACATATAACCTGTTTAATAACATGTCATTAATTTTAAAGACACCATATATTTGTCCCGTATGATAGTCAATTTCTTATGAATACTAGATCATAACCTATCTTAGTTCAGATCATTACTTAAACCACTACATATCATTACCTAATGTTTGAGATCAAGACCTCACGGACACTTGAATCTCAAACTACTGCTCTGATACCATCTCGTGTGACACCCTTGCCACAACAACCACCAATTACAAAACACCCAGGATTTAATCACCAACATACAAATACATAATGATATGATAACCTATTTTTAAGTGCGGAAGCATTAAAAATACATAAGTAAAATAGTGCAACAGTGTCAGACACTCTACGGTGCTATAAGGTACCAAGTCTAAGTCTACATACCCATTACAATTATTACAATCATCCAGAATACATTACAACATCGTCTCATAACATAATTACCGATTAAATATTACCAAGGTTTGATTCTATTACACATATACTATCATATTCTAGCTAAAACTCAAGCAAAATCGGCTTTAAATCGCATAAAAATGACAGATTCGAACTTATGTTCTTCAAAACCGAAACACAAAATCTTAAAAGAGTCGATTCTTACCTTAATCCGTACGAAATCAAAAATCCAATCGTAGATTGTTGTTGTACTCCTCGAGATCTTTCTGATGACGTATAAATCTCGATAATCGGCCGGTCGGTTTGTGAGATAACTTAGAGAGATGTAGAGAGAAAATTTCTAGAGAGAGAGAGTGTAGAGAGAGAGTGAAATGGTGAAGAATGAAGTCTTTTGCCCTTTTATTCCCGTTTTCACCATTTTGCACATTTCACCCCTCGACTTAACCGGTTCCATAAAATACTGATTTATTCTTAAAATTATCATTAATAACTTTTATAATTCATAATATTCCTTAATAATAATTCCGAGTTCAAATTTTCTTAAAATAACAACAAACTTTCTAAATATCCCAAATACATAATAATTGCTCAAATTTCAACTTAATTATATAATAATTAACCCAATTACAATAAACTAAATCCGAGGATGTTACAACTGGCTCCTGAGGCTGTGGTGGTTGAGGAGGTTGCATTGGCACTGCATTCTTTTCTATCCAATAACGATATGGCGGCATAGTTGGTGGAGGAGGGACCGCGAATCCCCAGCTATGGGTTACAATCCTTATAAGAAAAGACTGCCATCGTATAAATCTATCAATATATAATATATGGGTATGAATATCGTCCAGATAGAACCCCAATCGATCATTACTTCTAACATAAGTGCGTTCCTGTCGTGGTACCATTATGAGTTCTCTAAGATCCGGCTGATCTAGTCGTCTTTTCTGCCTTCTTTCCTCTCGATTATTAAAAGACTCCATAGAAAGATTTAGGTCGATCTCTTCTCGACGTTTTTCTTGTTGTTTTCCTGGCTCCATTGATGTGTGTATGTGTTTAGATGGTTTGTTGTATTGATTTCTTTCACGCCGAGCTTTCTTATATACTACTAGCTTGAATAAACTTAAGCGTATCTCGTACGCCAAATAGAATAAAAAGGTTTTAATATTTATTTGTGATATTACTAATTCGCATTAAGCCAACAAGTTATCATACTTTCTCCCCATACGAAATGATATTTGGTCAAGAATCAAATATATCACATCTATTTTTTTTATTAAATAGTAAATATTCTAAATTGCTCCACCAAACCGCATAAAGATGGGTACTCAAAAGAATGATGGGAAATTATGTTGGGTATGAAATCTCCTTTATTATAAAATAAAATGAATCACTAACAGTTGATGTCGTTACGACATATTGTGCTAGTTGCCATTTTAAAAAGGCAATTTTTCCAACATCAGGGGGAGAGAATAAACAAATTTATAAGCTGTAATGAATTATCATTATCTCATATTGATCATCGCAATAAAAAGTACTGAGATAATTCATTTACATATTTTTGGCAAATCTGTTGCGAGATACATTTACTGATTTAAAGAAAGTAACCAAGTCACATATTTTGGTTATTAATGCTTCAGTAAATATTGATATTTTCAGAAATGAAAATTATTATTGATTAATGAGCCTAAGACATGCCTGAAGCATGATAGGCAGTCGATTCCAAAGATAAGTATTCTAAAAAAAAAGAAAAAATAGACTTGATGGTTCTAGAAGAACCTCAGGCGCCTGAATGAAAATAAGGAGATCTCGATAAAATTATATCATGTCTAAAACTATATGGAATCGAAATAAAATCGACATCGATGATATTTATCTATTAGCGCTATATTTAAAAACGATGATTATGAATAATAGTCTGTAGACAGACATGTTCTCTTAAAGAAAAGGAGACTACTAGATGTGTAGGATGTACACATAAAGTTGTGGATGAAAATTTCATAAAAGTCCACATTTTCCAAATCTATACGTAAAGCAAATAGTATAGATGATTTGAGTGATTTGACCACACATATCCAACATACTATACTTGGTCTTCACTTGTAGTATAAATACCATATATTGATGTATCAATGATGGTGCAAATAATATGAAATTTTTTCTCTATTTCTACTACTTTTACACATATCATAAAGTAGTTTGTACACATAAAGTTGTACAAATATATGTATAGAGATTAATTTAGTGCATATATAATGCACACAAATATTTAAGGAAATATTCTCCTATGGTGGATACAGTTATAACAAATATATTAATCTATCAATAAAAGATAGATTTTATACGCGTCTATTAAAATTATTTTATTCTAAAAGTCCTACTTATACAGAGATTCCTTGAAGGATATAAAATTTTTGAAACATGTCTCGAGATTTATCCTATGAGCTCATAGTTACAATGCAATAAGCATGTATTATGATTACATTGTTAAAGGACAGAAGTATGTTACATAATTATACAATATGTCATGAATATAGTTATGGTCTATTTATAAGACTAACTTGACATATACAATTTTATGAAAATCCTCGAAGGATTTATTTAAAAATGCCAGAAGCATTAAAAGTAAAACCCAAAGAAATGTATTCAAAGATCTTTAAAAATAATCTACGTTGATGATCTAAACACAAGAAAATTGAAGAAGTAATTGTGTTTTCTAAAGAAAGAATTCGAAATGAAAGACCTTGGAAAACCAAATATTGTCTTGGTTTACAAATTGAACATATACATAATGGTATAATTGTGCATCAATCAAATTATACGGAAAAGGTCTTAAAATGTTTCAATATTGACAAAGCGAATTCTTTAAGCACACCTATGGTGGTTAGATCGCTTAAACGTTGAATAAATCCATATCATCCTTGTGAAGAAAATGAGGAATTTTTTGGTCCAGAAGTACCATATCTTAGTGCAATTGGAGCTTTAATGTGTCTTACTAACTGTACAAGATCTGACATTTATTTTGCAGTAAATCTTTTAGCAAGATTTAGTTCAGCTCCTACACAACGACACTGGACGGGAGTCAAACATATTTTTCGATACCTTCGAGGAACTACTGATCTGGGACTATTTTATTCTAACAATTCCAAAGAAGGTTTACTTGGTTATGCAGATGCAGGTTATTTATCTGATCCTCACAAAGCAAGATCTCAAACAGGATACGTAATTTTAAATGGAGGTACTGCGATTTCCTGGAGATCTAAAAAACAAACACTTGTTGCAACATCCTCAAATCATGCTGAAGTTGTCGCATTGCATGAAGCCAACAAAGAGTGTGTATGGCTTAGATCAATGACACAACTCATCTTGTCTTCTTATGGATTAGAAAATAGTAAATGTCCAACACTGATTTATGAAGACAATGCAGCTTGCGTGACGCAAATGAAAGAAGGATATGTCAAAAGTGACAGAACCAAACATATCCCACCAAGATTTTTCTCATACACGCAAGATCTTATAAAGGACAAACAGATTGAAATGAAATATATTCAATCAAGCAATAACTCAGCAGATCTTTTTACGAAGGCGCTTCCAAAAGCAATTTTCAGAAAACACGTTCATGATATTGGAATGCGACACACGCATAACATGTGATATCTTTATGGATGACAACTTCAGGGGGAGTCAACCACTCGCTGTACTCTTTTTCCCTTAGCTAAAGTTTTTTCCCACTGGGTTTTTCTTTAAAGGTTTTTAATGAGGCAACACTTTATGGTTGAACTCTTATATAAAATTATCATCCAAGGGGGAGTGTTATAAATACATAAAATATGTGGATGAATAATTTTACTCTTACACGAAGTGTAGAAGCAACCCCCAATAGTAGTAAAAGTGATAGGTAATAGTAAAAATTGTCTCTCATTTTGTTCTATAAAAGGAGATGATGAGTTGATATGCAAGTGATATGAAAAATATATATGAAAGAATTTCTACTAAATCTTCTTCTTCCATATTGTTAGAGTTTAGCCTCAAATAGTTTAGTCTCAAAGTTATTAAAAATATAACTATATATATACATATATATATATATATATATATATATATATATATATATATATATATATATATATATATATATATATATAATATTTTCAAGTATCTTCCAAAGTCATTATTTCTTCAAGTATATTCACATATGTATATAACAAGTTATGTGGTGTCCGTGCGTTGCGACGGATGTATAGCTACACATTTTTTGTACTTTAATAGATACTGTTTAAACGATTAAATCATAATTTATTTATTAATTAAGATAAAATTTAACATAAAAGATAAAAAGATCTATTAAAATTTAAACACAACTAACAAAATTACATATATAAATGTCAACAATAATATAACAAAATTTAAAATTAATAAAGAAGATGAACTTTAAATAAATTAGTAAAGAAAATATATAATTTTAATTAAAATAAAAGTTAAATTTTAAATAAAATACGAACAATAGTAAATGTAAATAAAATATTAAAATATAAGTATATTTATAAATAAAATAAGTGTGTTTATAATAAAATAAGTATATCTATAAATAATATAATTATAAAGATAAAATAAAATAACTGTTGGACTATAAATGGGTAAATAATAAAACCATAGGGACTAAAAACGTCTCAATGAAAAGGGTAAAAATGTCATTCTTACAAATTTAACGATTGTGTCGTTAAGTTTAACGGACGAGGGACTAAAAGGGCACAAAATTAGCAAAATAGGGATGAAATTTGACCTTATTATGGTTAAGGGACTGAATCCGGGTAAACCATCAAACCACAAGGACCAAAAATGTCCTTTACTCTATATATATATATATATATATATATATATATATATATATATATATATATATATATATATATATATATATATATATATATATATATATATATATATATATATATATATATATATATATATATATATAGATTGAGGTTCAATTGAGAACTTTTATGCATCGGGACACCTCGAGGCACTTTTGTGCATCGGATAATCCATCAAGGGTGCAAAAATGGCATTTAGGGAACCCTAAAGACATGCTAATTAATTTATTTCTAAAAATCATTAAATGATAATTAGGAGTTACATTTTGAATTAAAATATCATATTAACTACATTCCTCATTTTCCTCCTCATTTCTCTCTCTCTCTCTCTCTCTCTCTCTCTCCCTCTCTCTCTCTCTTTCTCTCTAATCGTGTTCTTCATGATTTTCTTAGTGATGATGATTTGAAGACGAAGAATAACGATGAACAACGATGATGATGAACATGAACAAGAGAGGTAACCGATGATAATTATGAAGAACATGATGCATAGATGGATGATGAACGATGAATAATGATAATGCATAGATGGATGATGAACAATGACAATGCATAGATGGATGATGAACGATGAACAACGAAAAATGATGATGCATAAATGGACGATGAACAATGACGATGCATAGATGAATGATGAACAAGTTGAACATGATGCATAGCTCAATGAAGAATACGAACGACAAACACGATGCATAAAAGAATGATGAACAAGTTGAACACGATGCATACATGAATTTTTGTATTTTTTTTGTTAAATGCGTCTATTTTTAACATGATGCATAGATAAACAAGATTAACAATGAAATGCATCGATATCCATCATTTTTTTTTGAATTTGTGTAATTTTTGTTAAATTTGAAAATGTATCAATTGAATTTATTTGGCATTTATTATTTGATTATTTGTTGAAATATTAAATTTAATGAGGTATGCACATTCCCTAAAATGCCATTCCTTGTTTGTTCCTATAATGCACAAGTTGCATAAAATTGTCCAACTATTTACCCTTTTTCCATTAATCTAATCCATACAATTTTTTGATCTAATGGTTGATATGGGTTCTTTTGTACCTCGATGCATAAAAGTTCTCAACTGAACCTCCCTCTATATATATATATATATAGGGGTGGGTTCAATGGAAAACCACTATGCACCGGAAAACTGTGGAAACCTACGCATACCGTCCGATTTGATGCATTTCATGAAAAACGCGGTGGCATGATCGTAAATAAAGTGATGCATCACGCGGGATTTTGCTGCATCACGCGGGATTTTGCTGCATCACGCGGGAAATTTGATGGATCACGCGGGATTTTGATGCATCATGCGGGAAATTTGATGCATTTGTGGTGGTGCAGTGCAGTTTTCACAAATTTTCAGGTGCATTATGCAGAAAGACGATGCATCACGCAGGAATTCGATGCATCACGCGGGAATTGTGATGCATTTGTGGCGGTGAATGGAGGTTTTCCAAGGTTTTCCGATGCATGTTGGTTTTCCATTGAACCCCCCTCTATATATATATATATATATATATATATATATATATATATATATATATATATATATATATATATATATATATATATATATATATATATATATATATATATATATATATATATATATATATAAACATTGCTATATGAGTCTGGTTAATTTATACATTGCTATAAAATTCTCATAATAAAGGTACCAATTGAATCTATTAAAATTCCTAATGAATTACAATTTGGATATTTTAAATTTGAGTAAACTACAGAAATAGTCCCTGTGGTTTGCATAAAACTTTGGATACGGTCCCTGTGGTTTCAATTTTGCATAAACGGTCCTTATTATCACTGTTTACTTGCAAAAATGGTTCCTCTGCCGTTATCTTTTACAATCAAATGGTTAAATCTTTTATAATGACCATTTTACCATTTTCTTTGATAACATTTTGGTCTCTCAAGTTTGTAGTTCATTTTAGTTTTGGTCTCTCAAGTAAATTTTTTTATTTAACTCTTTTATTATTATTATTATTGATTTCACTTTTTACATATTAATTTATTTGTTTCTTAAGTTTCCTATATTTTAATATATTTTCAGTTTAAATTACATATTAATTTATTTGTTCATTTTAGTATCAAATTAGTTACCATTTTGTTTTTTAGCTTTTTCGAATGAAAAAAATACAAATATTTTATATTGTAGTTATCCAAACCAAAAAAATTTAAATCTTAAGCTTTTATTTCTTTTTACAAACGAAAAAAAGTTACTAACCATTCACGTTTTATTTTTTTCATTTTCTAAACGTAAAAAGCTATGAAAACGAATCTGTTTTTTTTATTTTTTCTACATCAAAAGATTCAACCTATTCCGATATTATGTTTTGGAAAACGAAAGTAAATACAAACAATTTCATTATTAGTTTTTGCAAACGAATAATTCTGATTTTCAGTTTTTCCAAACAAAAAAATCGTTTTATTTTTCTAGTTTTTCGAAGCAAACCATTACCTTTTATTTTTTTTTGTCCGAACGAAAAACTATGAACCATTACGTGTTAAAGTTTTTAAAAAAAATGAAATAGTGTGTAGCCTTTTTGTTCGGAAAAACAAAAAAAATGTAATGGTTTGTAGTTTTTACGAGTGAAAAAAGTTAAAAAAACTAAATGATTAGAATAACATAAAAACCGAACAAAAAAAATAGATTATTTCATTTTTTGAAAAATCGTATTTTGTACGTTTGGAAAAAGCTAAAAAAATCAAAATGAGTCTATTTTTTTGTTCGGTTTTAATGTTATTCTAATCATTACGTTTTAAACTTTTTTTAATAGTAAAAAACTAAAAACCATTCCATTTTTTTTAGTTTTTCCAAACAAAAAGGCTACACACTATTTCATTTATATAAACAACTTTAAAGCATAGTGGTTCGTAGTTTTTCGTTCGGAGAAAAAAAAAAGGTAATGGTTTGGTTGAAAAACTAGAAAAATAAACTGATTTTTGTTTGGAAAAACTGAAAATCAATTTTTATTCGTGGTTTTTTCGTTTGCAATAACTAATAACAGAATTGTTTGTATTTATTTTCGTTTTCCAAAACGAAAAATCGGAATGGGTTGAATTTTTTGGTGCAGAAAAAAAAATAAAAAACGGATTGGTCTTCGTAGCTTTTTACGTTTTAAAATGAAAAAACTTAAAAACATGTATGTTTGGTAACTTCTTTTCGTTTGAAAAAACAATAAGAGCTTAAGGTTCAAAATTTTCTGGTTTGAAAACTACAATATAAAATGTTTGTATTTTTCATTTGAAAAAACTAAAAAAGGAAATGGATTCTAATTTGATACAATTGTTTATAATAAAAATAAATAATTAATTTTGTAATTTAAATTATAAAATATATTAAAATATAGGAAACTCAATAAACAAAAAAATTAATACGTAAAAAGTTAAAATAATAAATAATAATAATAATAATAGTTATTATAATAATAATATAATAATAAAAGAGTTAAATAAAAAAATTTACTTGAGGGACCAAAACTAAAATGAACTACAAACTTGAGGGACCAAAATGTTATAAAAAAGGGCAAAATGGTGATTATAAAATGTTTAACAACTTGTTTGTTAAAGTTAACGGCAGAGGGACCATTTTTGCAAGTAAACAGTGATAATAAGGACTGTTTATGCAAAATTTAAACTACAGGGACCGTATCCAAAGTTTTATGCAAACCACATGCATGGACCATTTATGTAATTTACTCTTTAAATTTTGATTATTATAGAAACTAGCCACAAGCTATACTCCTTTGTACCCCATGCTTTAAACCATTGTAAATCAAAATCCATGTGAAAGTGTACAAGTTTTTAAAGCTTATCTACAAGTGAATTATGCATGTAAGGGAATTAAAGTGCATAGAATAAGCATTGGTGCAGAGGTTGACATTGTGTAAGAGATTAAGGGGGGTATGTGAAAAATTTTCACCGATTAAGGGTGATTAAGACCAACCAGCAGCCGTCAGCTCCTAACTCTAATGCCTATAGGAAAAAATCTTCACAAGGTCAAGGAGGAAAAGCTTCCCCAATCGGCTGCCCCTCTTCTCATTCTTCACTTCCAAAATCTTGCACATATGCATATCATGGAAGAGCCAAAGCTAGGCGTGGGATGCTTGGCTGGAGAATTTAGGAGTTGTTGTGCAAACCAAACCCATAAAATCCAAGGTATAGTTTCCTTAATTCCAATAGCATATTCATATTCTTTGCCTCTTTAAATCCTATCATCATGATAGGTGATTGAAGTTAAGCTAAACCTTGAAAGGTTAAAGAAGATTGATGAGGAATACATAACTAATTATATGATTTCTGGAGTTATAAACTCCATGGAAGCTTGAGTTCAAAAGAAATGAAGTTTGATATAAATATTAGATTGAATGAAGTTTTGTAAAGATTCAATCTTGTGTTTTATGGCAAAGTGAGTAAATAATGTTTATATATGTTTATGGTAGTCGAGTATTACATGTAACCATGTTTGGAAGTGTTTTGGTAAGTTAAATATGAGTTTGGAACGGAGAAACACGAGCTGGATGTCAAAAATCGCAAATTTTGGGCTGATTGCAGAGGTGACTCGACGAGTCACCCAATTGACTCGACGAGTCGATGTCAGATTTTGCATAAATTCGGTTCCAGTGAGTTTTGACTCGTCGCGTCGGCATTATGACGCGTCGAGTCGAGCCCCTGTTCACCCAAATCACTTGTTTTAAACCCTATAATGATACCATAACATCATCTAATCATTCCATACTTATATAACATTTAAATTGACATTAAACATCTCCCAAAAGCGTATAGAGGTCAATAAATTCGAAAACTTAAACTGAAAACGCTTAAACACCTCAAATGACTTCCAAACCCTATAATATATTACTATAACATTTAAACTGACATCCACTCCAACGACTTTACGACTCCCTTTGGTCTTGTATAAAACTTTTAATCAGTTATTTTGTTATAACATTGATGTCACGTATGATTTTTACTCGGTTAAATGTCAAAATTTTTAAATAAGTACATCAGTTTAATGAGTTTTAGTTGTTTAAAAGATTTATGAGAAAAAAATAGTTAAGATACTTAAACGGTCGTTTGAGATTGACTTATAAACCTACTTCTTGCCTATTTAGTTTTTATAACATAGATAAACAAAAAAGTGTCTGATGACAACTGGTAAGAGAGAAATTAATGTTTACTTTTATCATTTGATAAAGGACAAATGACCAAAAATAGTAACAAATTTTTTCATTGTTATCATTAATTGTAACATTATTTATTTTTTTGTCATTAATAACATTGACTTTTATATTTTTTTTTATCATTTATAGTAACAAGATTTTATTTTTCTCTATTATTGGTGACATGCAACTTGTTTAGTAGGTCACCAAGTAAACAATTAAATTTAATCAAATTAAAAAAAAATTGTCACTAAAGATAGAAATAATGTAATTAAATAAACTCTAAATAAATAAATAATAAATGAAATTAAAAACTAAATTT
>JAANYP010005330.1:0-26748 GCA_020465985.1 Centrapalus pauciflorus | reverse complement strand
TCGTAGATCCACTCCGGCAGAGCTTCGGCACACTTGCACACATGTCGGGACTCCTCTCCAAAGCTGCCCCTTCACTCCTATTTATAGGGAATCGAGATTAGGGTTTCCAGGGTTGAAAAACGCGTTTTGGCGCCGCACCAGCCGGATGCGGCTAGGGTTTAGCTGGCGTGTGCTGGAACGTATCTGGACAGGTTGGGCGCTGTGTGGAGCGCAGGGTAGCGCAGGCCTGCGCCCCCTTCAGCCCAATTTGCTCTGAATTCTCTCGGATTGCTTATTTTTATCATCTTGGCCCTGAAATACAAACGTTGACTAATAATATGGATTTTACAAAGTATCGGTGCTTAAAATGATCATAATATGACTCAGAAACCATATAAATTATAAACTTATCAAATCTCCCCAACTTAACTCTTGGTCATCCCCGAACAAGCTTTTGGAATCAGAACTAACTAAGTAACAAGCATGTATCGGTAGTGACTCTAGGAATTTTATGTTAAGCTAGCTTTCGCACTAATGCATTAAAATTCTTAACATGTAAATTGAAGACGTTTTCAGTTAAAGTATACTTCTCTTATAATTTATACAATGTATCTCACTTTTGAAAATACCCTTTTAGCTCAAGGTTACAATACTTAAAACATGTGGGTCTTCCGACCATCTTTTTCCTCTTTGCATGTTTACAACAAATTTTCTTTTTAATACCATGCTTCTATCTATTTTCTTTCAACTAATTAGCTAGATGGTCCATGTAACGAGATTTCGGTCAACCGCTCCCAAACCAAATGGTTTTAGGGGATTAGGCATGAGTGGTACCCCTACGGACTTAGTTTCTCGAACCATCTAGACTAAAATTAAATTACTTTGAGGCGAAAACATGATTAAGTTCTTCCCCTTATTGCATGGGTTTCCAAAATCTTTTGACACGTTACTTATATTTAAGCGCAAATAAATTTTAACGTACATGAATTCATTTTACATGGCAAAATTTTTAATTATTACTACGACTCTTTTTCTTAATTATAAAATATCCTGTCAACACTGGCCAATTCCCTCGCACATGTATTTTCTAAGAATCATCATATTCCACGGCCTGATCGGCAAACAAGACTCAAATGGGGAATAAATGACAGACTATATAAACATTATAAACTCTAAATAGGACTCGGCTAAGAACTAAAAATGAAATTACGATAAAGAAATTAAATGCATAACAAAATAAAATAAAAGGCAGAAAAGTATAAAATAAGGAAAGATAGTACCCGATCACTCAAATGGAGGAGGCGACGGAGGAGGACCGAAGATGTTGTTGAAGAAGTCGGTATTCGGGTTCTGGCCATGGGTGAACTGTGCAGTCGGCGGAACCAAGTGAGGAGGCATCGGGTCTGGGAGATCCTGTCTGCCATGCGCCGGATAGCGCTGATAAATATCTTCGGCAGGGTTATAGGCCTGACAGTTAGGCATCGTGTAATCCTCATAAGACTGATATGGCATACCGGCTGTGGAGTCCTCGTGGTGTCGGACTCCCTCCCAATATGCCCAGTCATGGTGCAGGTAGTAGGCATTTTGGTATGCCAGGGCTCTCTGCCCATCCTGTAACTGATCTACCCGACCCGCTAAGTGATCGACCCTATCATAAATATGGGTCATACGCCCATTCATCTCATCTAGGCTTTGGGTCACATCCTCTCGGAACTCACCCTGACCCACTGGCTATATCCTCAATCCGCCTCATCATGCGGTCAAAATCAAAACTGTCATTACCTCGACTGCGCGAGGTAGACGCACCTAGGTTCGGCTCAGCATGCCGAACTCCCGCCTTATTGGCAGCCTTCTCCTCTCTCTCTCTCTCTCTCTCTCTCTCTCTCTCTCTCTCTCTCTCTCTCTCTCTTCTCATCCTTAGTGTAGTCCCCGATATATGAGTCATTTGTCTCTTTGTCGAATATCTCGACCCCTTCGTCAACTTCCTTAGAAATCAAGGTAGGGAACATGGCGGCCGTAATGAATGTTGCCGAAATGAGGGATAGTAGGGAATTGGGCAAAAGTGAGCCCGTCCTCTCAAGGAACTTTGAGATCAACCAAGCATGGGGGATGATCGTCCTCTCTCTCGTATCATACGTAGCCATAGATCATTCATAATTGTCCACGCAAAGGACAGTCTGGGCCTACCCTTAAGAAAGGCATGAATGACTGTGATATCCCTATGCTTGACTTTGGTCAGGTCACTATCACGAGGCAAGATGTTGTTCACAATAATCTTGTAAAGCACCTTACACCTCGGAGACAAAGCCTTTCGGCTGTAGGAAGTGGAGGACTCAGACTCTAAAATGGATGGAAAAAAAAACTCTGTTTACCTGCTCTGCCCACTCCCCTGACCAAGTCATGTGAGTGAAGTCCAATTGGGCCTCATTCCTATACTCGTACCCCTTCTGGTTAGACTCTTCGTAGCCTACCCCAGTATCTAAATTAAATAATTGGTGAAGGATTTGTGCTTCCATCGCCACGTCCCTACCATGGACGGTACCTATCAACCTAAAGTCGTTCGCTGAACGACCTGTCTCCCTCCGTAAGGTAAACATCCACTCGACTACATCGGCCTGATAAATATCGTGGCCGCCCAACTCAAGCACACTTTCCCACCCTAAACAATCAAAAAGGTATAGGATCCCGTAATCCTCAAAATCGCTCCTCTTAACCCTCTTTTCAGCTAACAATTTATTTGAATATTTCTTATACAAAAATAAGTGTGTTCTAATGTGTTCGGGGTGTTGGGATAATAGAAGGTATGGAGACCAATCTATCGGGACATTAATATTTTTAGTTCGTTGCCTCGTTCTACTCGACATCTACAATTTGTGCCAACCAACCACAATATGTATGAGATAAATTAAGTAATGTAACCTATAATTGCAAATTGCACAATTACGCTTACTTAAAAGATGCATTTACATATATACTCTTTTACGCTCACATTTTACATCCTATATATATAGTCTATAATTTGCCATTATTTTAAGCACTAAACATTTATCATGTTCTAATAAAAACCATTTGGCACATAAATTAATTTTTAAGCTAATCACCCAAGTTTTATGATTTTAATGATATATGCACATTTAGGCAACCAACTTTTAAAAATTCAAATTAATTTCTAGAAATTAACCATGACAAATTAACAAACTTAACAAATAAACACATATCTCATAAAACATACATCAAGGTTATCATCGACTTCATGCAATTTCACATACTTTGACTCTAAAAAGTCAAAATCACCATGAAAACTCCATGGATGACCATGAAGCTCAAGCTTTCATTTTTGCTTAAAAAGTATGAAATAAGTTGCAATTACTCAATAAAAACACTAACCTTGGTGATTGGAAGCTTAACTTGGTATAAATCTAGCTTTTTTCTTCACCACTTTCTCTACCCAAAAATCTTCAAAATGGATGAAACTACCCTAAAGGAGGTGATTTCTAGCCTAGATCTTGGATATTTATGAGAATGTGGGTGTTTTGAAGCTTAAATTTGCAAATTTTGGGCACAAAAGTAGGGTTTTTTCGAAGGAGTCGCACACCCAAGCGTAGACTAATATTCTAGGGTTATGAAAATGATGAAATGGGGCTCAAATTTGCATTTTATCTCGATTGTCGCACCACATCAGAAATACATCAAACCATACTTAATGTTTAGCATGCATAATTAAAATTAATATTCAAATAATTATAAAATAAACATACGGCCGGAGGTGCGACAATCTCTTCTAACTCTCCGAGAGTGATCTGAAGATTGGTGAGCCAATCTGAATGACTTTGAAACAACTTCGCATGTTTGTTTTGCTCCTCTTGCAACTTTCAATTTTCTTCACCAATTCTTTGTTTGCATATAGTATGCTACCCATGACGTCCTTCAGAATGTTGATTTGAGATCTCATCAAGTCTTCGATTGTTACTTTTTCCCATGATCTTTCATTCTCTTTGTCGTTTTGTCCTTCAGGGTTGTCGGGTACAATGAATGGGATTTGGGTTACTTTAGAGGTTTTTGGACAACGAATTTGATAGCCTAAATGGTTTTTCTCGAAAACTAGTCCTAACATTGTGAGTTTAGTGAACCAAATCTCGTTTGGGTTAAGGTGTTTAATTGGTAGTTGTTCCAACACCGCGTTCTTAATAATAAATAGCTCAGTTAGCATACGGCAGTGTGGATAATTCATCCATTGACCTGGGAAACTACACTCCCATAGATTTGCCATTATTATGTACCCTAAGGATATGGTCGGGTATCCAGTCATTAAAGCATGCACTAACAGTATCTCTTGGGATCTAACAATAGTGGTGTCTTGACTTCTGGGAAGCAAGTTGAGGATAACAAACTTCCACAGCTCCTTAGCTAGCGGACATAAGTCCCCCCCCCCTATTATAATGGACATACTCTCCCGCCTCCTCTATTGACATTCCGAATACCGTGGCAAACATCCCATCCCATTTCTTAGACCATCCACCAATTTGTCTCACTCTACCCCCTTGAAGGTCTAAAGATGACCAAAATTCCCTAGGCCTAGGGAGATCTGCGTCTATACGGAATTCCTCATAAAGGATTTTCCTAGATATTGACACTTTCTTGTTTCCTACTAGTCCTGTGAGCTCAAAGTCATGGTCCTCTTGCTCTTCTGCTTTCCGAACAGTAGCGAACCACTGTTGGATCAAACTAGTATGGATATATGGAAGTTCCCGTTGTATAGCTCTAGCCCATCCTGATCTTTCAAAACACTCTAATATTTCAAAATTATCAAAGTCAGGTGTTTTCAAAGTACCTTTTAGGTCCGGTAGTTCTACCGCACCGTGTGGGTAGGTATTAGTTACAACGTATGGACCTGTCCATTTACCTTTAAATTTACCGGGAAATAGTCTAAGTCTTGTATTAAATAACCAAACTTTATTTCCTTTGGTAAATATTTTATTTTTAATCATTCTGTCGTGGAAAACCTTAGTTTTCTCTTTATAAATTATGGCGCTTTCGTAGGCTTCTCTACGAATTTCTTCCAGTTCATTCAATTGGAATTTTTTATCAACACTGGCATCATATAAATTAAAATTAGTGTTTTTGATTGCCCATAGAGCTTGATGTTCTAATTCGATGGGGAGATGGCAAAGCTTACCATACACAAGTCTATATGGGGACATACCGATTGGTGTTTTAAATGCGGTTCGGTATGCCCATAGAGCATCCTCTAATTTTTGTGACCAGTCTTTACGATCAGGTCTGACAGTTTTTTCAAGGATTCTCTTGATCTCTCTATTAGAGATCTCAACTTGTCCGCTTGTTTGTGGATGATAAGGCGTCGCTATTTTATGGTTAACTCCATACTGTTTAAGGAGTTTAGCAAAATGCTGATTACTAAAATGTGACCCTCCATCACTGATGATAGCCCTTGGAATACCGTGTCGTGCTAAAATATTTCTTTTAACAAATTTTCACACAACCCGGTTATCAATAGTGCGTGTAGCTTCTGCTTCCACCTATTTGGAAACATAATCTACTGCAACTACTATGTACTCGTATACAAATGATTTAGGGAAAGTTCCCATAAAGTCAATGCCCCATACATCATATATTTCGACAATTAATATCGGGGTCATAAGCATTTCATCTCTTTTCGTGATGCCACCAGTTTGTGGCATCTTGTGCACCCTTTAACAAACTCGTAGGCATCCTTAAATATTGTGGGCTAGGAAAAACTACACTGCAATATCCGGTGGCAAGTTTTCTTTGCGCTGAAATGGCCACCACATGCATATGCATGGAAGTGTATAAGAATATCTTCGTGTTCCGAGTTAGGGACACATCCTCTTATAATTTGATCTGCTCCTATTTTAAATAGATCAGGCTCATCCCAAATGTATTGCCTTGCTTGAGCATAGAAATATGTTCTATGTTGTGAGTTCCAGTGCTCTGGCAATCTTCCTGTACGAAATAGTTAACTAGATTCGCAAACCAGGGAATTTTAGATAAATATAATAATTGTTCATCGGGGAAGGAGTCCCTGATTTGATCAGTTGGGATTAAGTGAAGCCTTGATAAATGATCGTCAACAACATGTTCTGTGCCTTTTTTATCTTTAATTTCTAAATCAAATTCTTGCAATAGAAGGATCCAATGAATCAATCGGGGCTTGGCATCCTTCTTTGCCAATAAATATCTTAAAGCGTTGTGGTCAGAGTACACAATTACTTTTTCCCCCCAAATATATGATTTGAATTTATCTAGGGCAAACACTACAACTAGTAATTCTTTTTCCGTAGTGGTGTAATTTATTTGTGCCTCATTAAAGGTTTTACTTGCATAGTAAATGACCACTGGCTTTTTGTCAAATCTATGTCCTAAAACAACACCAACTGCATAGTCACTTGCATCGCACATGATCTCAAATGGTTGAGACAAATCTGGAGATTGCAAAATTGGCGCTTCGGTTAACATTGATTTAAGCTTCTCAAATGCGTCCATACAATCATCATCAAAATTAAACTCGATGTCTTTTGAAAGAAAATTGCATAACGGCCTTGAGATCTCACTGAAATCATTAATGAATCGCCGATAAAAACCAGCGTGGCCTAAGAATGATCTTATTCCTTTAACGTTGGTGGGGGTGGAAGTGAGGAAATGAATTGAGCCTTTGCTTAATCTACCTCCATTCCTCTTTCGGACACAATGTGACCTAGGACTACCCCTTCTTTTACCATAAAATGGCTTTTCTCCCAACTTAACACTAAGTTGGTTTCAGTGCAACTCTTTAGGACCTTTTCTAAATGTCCCAGACAATCTTCAAATGTTTTATCGAATATCGAGAAATCATCCATAAGAATTTCAAGAGAACATTTCTTGAAAAGATAGCCATCAATGTTGCGGGTGCATTACATAATCCAAACGGTATCCTTCGGTAGGCAAACGTGCCATAGGGACAAGTAAATGTAGTTTTCGCTTGATTCTCTAGATGGATTGGGATTAGATTGTAACCAGAATATCCATCCAGGAAACAGTATAGCTTCAGTCCTGCTAATTTTTACGCTATTTGATCTATAAACTCTCCACCCAGTTACAGGGAGAGTAGTTATCTTCTCTCCTTCTTCAGTATTAATGACTGTAATTCCCGATTTCTTGGGCATAGTTTGGGTTGGACTTACCCACTTACTATCTGATATAGGATATATAATTCCAGCGTCCAACCATTTTAACACTTCCTTCTCAACTACCTCTCTCAAATTAGGATTCAATCTCCTTTGTGCATCCCGAGCTGGTTTAGCTTCTGGATCAGTAATGATTCGGTGCATACACAATGTGGGACTGATTCCTTTTAAAATCAGCTATCGTCCACCCTACCGCTTCTTTATATTTGACTAATACTTGCAGTATAGCTTTCTCTTGCTCTTTAGTCATATCTGATGAAATTATGACAGGCAAAGTGTCATTCTGACTAAAAAAGCGTACTTTAGATGAGATGGCAGCTCCTTCAATTCTATGGCAGGTGGTTGCTCTATTGAAGGTTTGGCTGACTGAGGTAAATTAGTAGGTAATTTTTCAGTCCTATGGGTCCACGGTGGTTGTTTTGATTCTAGTGTGGATTCCATTACTACTTCAAGCTTATCATACTCAGTATGATTTAACTTGGCTAGCTCATTTTCAGCAAAGAATAACTCAGTAACATCGTTGGTGTTGATTAATGGATTATATTGTTGAACAAGTTCGTCCACCATGTCTATAAGAATTTATTGTGAATCAATAGCAGAGACACTTGAAGCATTAAATACATTTAGTCTTAATTTCCTATTACCAAAGGCAATATCCACTGCGCCTGTCCTACAATTAATTTGTGCATTAATCGTGGCTAAGAAAGATCTGCCTAGGATAATAGCCGATTGATTATCTCCTATTGAACTTTCGGTGTCCAATACTAGGAAGTCAACTGGATAGTAAAAATCTTTAAGTTTTACTATGACATTTGATAAAATACCTCTTGGACACTTGGTTGACCGATCTGCCAGCTGTAATTAATATCAGTTGTCTGTAACTGATCTAGATCATGTTTATCAAACAAGTTTCCAGGTAAAATATTAACACTAGCTCCAAGATCAAGTAGTGCCTTCTTAATCTGCACATTGCCTATTGTCACTGGAATCAATGGTGATCCAGGATCTTTCAGCTCAGGAGGTAGAGAACTAGCACTACTGCACTTAACTCTTCAGTTAGATTGATCTGCTTTGGGAGCGAGACCTTATACTTTCTTTTCTGAGTACAGAGATCTTTCAAAAGTTTGGCATAAGATGGAACCTGTCGAATGGCCTTTACTAGAGGAATATTGATCTTAACTTGATTGAATAAGTCCCAAAGATCCTCTGGTTGCGGGCCTCGTTTGCCGTAAGGAGAAGATTTTGGATTTTCTAAAGTAGTAGGATAAGGAGGAGGATTTGAAGTGTCCTGATTCTTATCCGCCTCCCCAACTTTGGGAGTTGGGATATCTACTTTACTTGGCTCTTTAAAAGAAACCTTCTTAGGAATCTCATTCTTCTTTGGATCCTCTTTCTCCTCATACACGACTTCAGTGTCGGTATCTTCTTTTTCCTCTTTCTCATTAGGCATCTCAATTTTATTGTCTACCTCTCTTCCACTCCTTAATGTGGTTATCTTAGCTACTTCATTATCTTTGTTAATCTCATGTTTCTTATCTTTGTTATGGTGATGAGCGTGTGAAGGATTGGGAACAGTATTGCTAGGAAGCTTCCCCTCCTCACGCCTAGTAAGCGACTCAGCTATCTGACGCATCTGGCGAGTTAACATCTCCATGGTCTTAGTACTGATAGTTGATTGTTGTTTCATAAATTTAGCAAACTCTACGAATTGCGCAGAAGTCATATTTGTTTCCCCTTGGAGTTGTGGGTGATCACGATGATTTGACTTATAATATCGTTCATCCTTAGCTGCTGAAGTTGAACCATATTGATATTCTCTCTTTGGTGGTTCATATCTTGGTTAGGATTGATGATCGGTAGGCTTATCAATTTTCCATCGAAAGTTGGGATGGTTTCTCCACCCCGGATTGTACGTTTCCAAAAATGGATTATCCCTCTCTGTAAGCTCACCTACCTAAGGATCCAATCTTGACGCGACGCCGTCCAACGAGTGCGGAATCCTCGTTAGTGGCTTAATGGATTGATCACACACACGAAACACGGAGACATACACGATGATAGATGTAAACTCAAACGTCCCGACACGTGATTCTCTCCAAGAACACACTGAAAACTCTCTGCAAGTTCGTAATCGCCCGGATACTAATTTCTGCAAAGATTCTTTAATCAAAACTGATTAACTCTTAATTATAGGCCTTAACTTCGAACTTGGCATGGACAAGTTCGAGAAGGCCCAAGCCCACGAACTTGTCCACCACTAACTTCGAATCTAGGCCTTTGAACTTATTCTAGAACTTGTCTTTGAACTTGTTCTTGAACTTATGTTTGAACTTACCTTTGAACTTATGTTTGAACTTATCTTTGAACTTAAGTAAAAACATCAATCACCAACAATTTCAAACATATATACAATCAATATCAAATCATATATCAATACATATATCAAACATGTATTAATGTGCAATTACGAACACTTGGACTATTACAAAAGATCATCTATACTTAGACTGCTATTGTCACATAGGATGCACTAACAGACTCCCCCTTGACGATAGCTTCTAACTATATATACATTTTGTCTAAGTACTAGGTGTATTCAAACTACTACCTGCATCTCTATACAAACCCTTACAACTTATTGGAACTTCCTGCCTTCAGATCTCCATCCTTCGTGAAAGAAAATCGGCTGATCATGAAGCTTTTTCAGGTCATCCTTGGATAGGTTAACTAGATGCAGCAGATCGTATATTTCAAAATTGTCTTTTCTTCTTGATCATCCATAATGGCTTCAGCTGTTTCGTTGTGTACGAACCACCACTTCATGTTTGCAAGTACATCCTGTGGCATAGACTTCAACGGAACTTTCTTCAAACATCGGACTGGCTTGTAAACCATCTTAGCCAAAGGTTTACCAATATGAGGATCTATTCTCGTCTCGTCTTCTACTCTTTTCCCGGATCTCGGCTTTAGCCTTTCTAAATTTCCAGATCCGCCCTCCCTTCTGATAATCTTTGCAATCACTTCAGCGTAGGGGTCGTCTCCCAAGTTGATAAGCTCCTTCCAGGCTAACTCCTTCACTTCACATTTGGGCAATGTATTAAAGACTTTTAAGGTTCTCCTCAGATACTGAAGCCCATCTCTTCTTTTAAGTACAAAAAGCTGCAATTCCCTGTCGAAGAACCAACTAAGGATACCTCCTGACACCTTTCCTGGATTTGGCAATCTCATTTTCTTCTTTACAGCAATCTCAGCCTTTTTCTCTTCCTTTCTAAACCATAGCCTCGTCATCTCTTCTTTCGATTGTTCCCATTCAGCTGGATCAGGTTCTGATTCTTCTATAGATGCCAAGTTAAGCTCATCTAAGTCTATAACATTCTGATCATCATTTACATATTGTTCAGTGACAGACTGCTTCGAGATCAACACCTCATCAACATCATCATCCTCATCTTCTATAACTTCATCATCTGATTTCCATTCTACAACTTCTTCTGGGATGAACTCCCCTTCATCAAGATCTTCTTGATCAAATCCGAACTCGTCTTCATCATCAAGATCTATCAACGCCTCAATCATCTCATGCTCAACATCCTTTGAAGCTTCACCTCCTCCCATACTCGACGAACTAGACTCCTCCTGAATGATTGCTTGCTGAGCAGTCTTTTGGGAAAGATCTGCTAGCTCACCTTCTTGTTGTGCATCTGGATCATCGCCTTCCTCATCGTCTCTCCTTACTCTCCTCAACTGATCATCCTTGCAGCTACTCTCCTCCTGAGCTCGTAGATCTTTCAATATCTGCTCAATGAGGGTCTGCATTGTCTGAATTTGTGCTTGTTGATCAGCAACAGTTGTTTTTAACTCGAAATTCTCTTGATCCAATCGAGCATTGTGATGCTGCAACTCTTTTACAGCCTGACAGAGTTGGAATATTTGGACTGTTTGCAAGTCCACTCTTCCCTTCAACTCTGTGAACCGCTGATTCTCTGTGAATGAAGTTGAGGTAGACGGAATGGAGGCAGATGTAGATGGAGCTGTGGTTGATGATGTTGGAGCAGCAGGCAACACAGATGGAGAAGCTGAAGTGGATGGAGCTCCCTGCATAAATCTATGCCTTTTCGCCCTATGCCTAGGAACGAGAGGAACTTCTTCTTCTTCTTCAAACTCAGACTCTTCGGTCTCTTCATCAATAAGTGCCGGCCATGTCTCTTTCCTTCTGCTAACAACTAGCCTCGATCCATATATGCCAATTGTGATATCCGGATCTTCAGCTCCAGAACTAGATTCAGAATCAGACTCGGAGGCGGTCTCGACATGACCTTCAGCCGGAGTCTGTTCCCTAGCACCTGCACCTTCTTCTTCAGTCTGGACCTCTGTGTCTAGAAATTCAGCATCGGAGGGATGATATTCATCAATCTCCTTAAAGATGTCATGGAAATCAGCTGGAGGCTCTAAAACGTCCTGAACCAGTGGTCCAACAATACTTTGCTCTGCAGCTGTTCCCTGAGCCCATATTTCCTCCAGAGTTTTCTCCCTCTAGTCGTATTGTGGAGCCGAACTTGATGGCCCAGCAGCTTTAGATGATTGTCCAGCAGCTGGTTGTGGGCGGGAAATAGGGCTAGCAACCGTAGCTCTTCTAGCCGGTGCTCTTCTTCGTTGCTGCTACTGTTGCTGCGGTTGTTGTTGTTGCTGTTGCTGCTATTGGGGTGGGGCTTCACCAATCCAGTCTTCACCCTCTGGGGCAACAAAACCCGGATCTATAACTGCCCCAAACAATGGTGCCACTTGGGGCCTGACCTCCTCAGTCCTTCAAGCGTTATGGGTCTGGCAGTCAGCAAATATGCGCTTATCAATCAAGGCCACACCACTTTGATCAGGAAGTGGTGGCAGATTTGGCAAAAAATGGTGGATAATCATCACGGCGAAGCGGGGATACATCAAAAATCGTTCTCTGATCGGAGCTGTGATCTGGTACACGAACTCCCCGAAAAACATCTCGGAAAAACTAAACTTCTTGTTGTATACCAAAGCAATCAACGCAGATTGCAATTTGGACACCGTCGTGTCAAAGCTCGCCTTCCTTGGTGCAAAACACACCATAATCATGTGGACTAGATATCTCCACTGCCCTATCAAACCACTCTTCACATATGAAGCCTTTGTGATGTCTTGCGCATATCCCATCCTTAAAAATGCAGCTTGCCGAATGGGTAATGGAAAATCCATAGGGCCTGCCTCTTGGTCCTCAGTGCCCAACTGTAGAATCTGCCTCAATATATTAGCTGAAAACACTATTGGTTGACCGCCTACTCTTGTTCGTAGTACAGTAGATGTAACCGAGCAGTCTACTTGAAGATGCTCCCAGAATTGTCGCACATACGTCACGGTAATTTGTAGATTGTGAATGAGAGCATATGAGACTCGGGACTGCGTCAGGAATTCAATCATCTGACGATAAGGCTGTGCCTCTGGTAATTGAAGATCCACGGCCATGACCATGTTGTGCTTATTATAAAAGGCACGATCACCCATATCTGCACACAAAATCATCAAACAACATTAGAAATTCAAATTAAAATAGAATGAAATTTGTGAAAATCAAATTTGCATAACATCGAACTTGATTAAGTTCGAAGTCCAACACATTCGAATTTGCACAAATTCGAGATTATTAATATGCATTCGAACTTAAATTAATTCGAGACATATATTCGAACTTGACTAGCTTTGGACTTATAGATATTTCAACAAGTTCGGACTTTCTGGCAAGTTCGAACCTGAAGAACAAGTTCGAAGTCGGTCACATTCAACTTAAAAACTAAGATTTTAACCCCATTTGAGTTAATCAACCGTGCAATCTAGTCTTATTGGGTTCTAATCGAAGTTATTTATCATTTATTTGAAGTTTTTTCTTTTGAAACTCGTGATTTTAAACTAAGTAGTTTCACATAACATAAGTATCAAAATAGGTCGATTTTTGCCTCAGTAATTTCCTAAACTACACTTACTTAGCATTATGATGAATAGAATGCCCTAGTATACGTGTATGTTCGAGAAATATAGGGATAACTTCGAGGAATAGGACGAAATTCGAAAGTCGGTATGTTCGAGAACAAGTTCGAGATCGCCTGAGCACAAGTTCGAGAACACAAATTCGAGGATAGGTGTCTTAAATGAATTACTGTTGACCTATTTATATCAACTACCTTCGAACATAGCATAAGTTCGAACTTCCTGACAAATTTAAAGTTAAGTTCAAATTTGTTTGAATTTTGAACTTAAGTGAAAATTTTGAAAATCCTTGAATAAAACTCAACTTTTTCAACTTTTTCGGGTAACGAAATTTTTCCAACTTTGCAAAACTATTCACACTAAGCAATATATTTTCAACCAAAAATTTGTTTCTTCAACCAACAAATGCATCTCCGTAACTTTGACCTTTATTCTACTTAGAATAAAATAAAATAAATTAAAATGAACTAAAATAAAATAGAGTAAGTATAAAACTTAAACTACTCGAAAGAACTTTAAAATTACGACCTATACTAACAGAATATTTTTGCAAGAAAGTAAAAGAAGGTTTAATCAGATAGCGATGTCAAACACACTTTCAGTATTACACTTTCACACTTAGGAATTTTTTATTCCTTTGGTTGTTTGTCGTGATATACACTCCTAGTCGATTGTTGGTATGATTTTCCTTTTAAACATTTAACACTTTGGAATTTCCCTTGGCCCTTTTAAATATCAAGAAACTACCTTACGTGTCCCATACTTAGATATACTTCTATGATCAAGGCATATACACAATGATTATAACTTTTTGGTATTGCAAATTTTCTTTAAAAGGCAAACGTCGGACATAGTTCTGTACTTACATACAACAGAGTGTCTTAGTTTGTCTTAGAGTTCCTTTTAAGTTAGCAAGACAACGGTGACAGGTCTGTACTTACGTACAACAAAGTGACTTATTTTGCTAACTTGAGTCAAAACAGAGGTGACAGGTTTGTACTTACGTACAACAAAGCGACTTATTTTGACTTATTTATCAAAAAATTTTATTTTCTTTTCTTTAAGATGTATGTTGATGTTGCTATACATCCCCCAGATAATTTTCATACCTCATTTAGAATCATTGTCTGTATGTCTCTAACATAGAAATTAAGACCATTTGATCATATATCTAAGTTAGTTACACATATGACTTTTTCTTGATTATTTTATTAGCTGTAAGGATTTCCTTTGTGTATTATGCCTACCAACACATCAAACAAGAAAGTGTATATCACTTTTAAGGTGCATTATGTGTGAAAGCTTAACACTTAAAGTTTGTTTAGACTGTGCTAATTTTTGTCACTTTGAACCTATGAATCTAAGACTCAACTCATTTTTCAATAATTTTTTTTTGAAATTTTTTATGGTTTTCTCTCTTTTTTCTTTTGTTTTTCATTTTTTAGATAAGCTAATAAACTAACCTACTAACTTACTATAAACGGAAAGAAAAATATACTAAGCTACTGACTTACTATAAAAGGAAAGAAAATATACTAGGTCAAGTTAATCTGGATTACGCATACCATTTAGTTGAACTAACAACTCAAAGTGTGACTTATCAAAAACTTTAGTGAATAAATCTGCATTATTATCTTCCGTTGCCACTTTTACCAGCTTTATTAAATTCTTTTCAGCACAATCACGTATGAAATGATGTCTTATGTCTATGTGCTTTATTTTACGGTGGTTAACTGGATTATTAGTTATAGTAATTGTAGACTTATTATCTATCCTAAGGGAGTATGAGTGTAAGTCAAACCGTAATCCCGCAATTGTTGTTGTATCCACAAAACCTGTGAACAGCAACTACCAGCAGCTACATATCCGGCCTCGCACATTGACACGGCTACCGAAGTCTGTTTCTTGCATTGTCAGGATATGAGCATCCCACCAAGGAACTGACAACCTCCAGTTGTTGATTTCCTGTTCAAGCTGCAACCACCATAGTCAGAATCCGTGGATGCTTCCAATTCCAGATCACCATCAGCGTGATACCAAAGTCCCAGCTTCGGTTTTGAGTTGAGGTATCTCAGAATCCGATTCAGGGCTTTCAAATGCATTTCTTTCGGATTAGCTTAAAACCTAGCACAAATACACACAACAAACATAATGTCAGGTCTAGAGGCAGTTAAATACATGAGTGACCCGCCATGGCCCGATATAGAGTCGGATCCACATCAGTATCACTTTCTTTACCGGGTCCGAGATTGTGATTGACTTGAATCGGAGTAATGAAGTGAGCGGTCAACTTTGTTCCTTACATCCCGAAGCGCTCCAGAATATCGTAGACATACTTCGTCTGATGGATAAACATGCCCTCCTTCCTTTGTTCAACTTGCAAACCCAGAAAGAAGTTTAACTCTCCCATAGCACTCATCTCAAACTTTGACTTCATAACCTTCTCAAAATCTTTGCACATCTGTTCATTTGATGACCCGAAAATGATGTCGTCCATGTACACTTATACCAAGATAAAGTCTTCTCCCTTTCTCTTCACGAACAATGTACTATCCATTCTCCCTCTTTCAAACCCGTTGTCCAAAAGATGAGTTGACAGCGTCTCATACCATGCCCTTGGTGCCTGATGCAATCCATACAGAGCCTTATCGAGTCGATATACTCTGTCAGGATATTTTGGATCACTAAACCCAGGCGGTTGTTCCACGTACACCAGTTCCTTCACCTTTCCATGCAGAAAGGCACTCTTTACGTCAAGTTGATAGACTTTAAATCCTTTGAAGGACGCAAAGGCCAGAAACAGACGAATTGCCTCGAGCCTTGCCACTGGTGCAAACACCTCGTTGTAATCAATTCCCTCTTCTTGGTTGAAACCATTTACCACAAGTCTTGCCTTGTTGCGAGTAACAATATCCCGATCATCTCTTTTGCACTTAAAAACCCATTTGGTTCCTATTGCAACTTCTCCTCGAGGTAGCGGCACTAACTCCCACACTTCAAGCTTTCTGAATTGTGATAGCTCTTCTTGCATGGCTTCATCCCAAGAGTTGTCTTTCAGTGCCATCTGCACATTCTCCGGCTCTACTTGTGAGATGAAACAAGAATATAAACATGTGTGATACGCCTTGGAGTCATTAATCATTGACAACAGCACTGTGTTGTTATTCACACTACTCCTAGTTCTCACACCGGTATTCGGATTTCCTATGATGCTCTCAATCGGATGATCCTTGTTTATCCTCGATGTCTCAATCTCATCGACCCTAAGATTGTCTCCTAAGTTTGATCCTATTTCACCTAACGGGGTTACAACTTCAGACGGTACATTCTCTTCCTCATGATCACTGTCCTCGGAGTTAGAAGTACTAGTCTGATTCACGTTTGTAGGTAACTCAAGTTCATTCTCTGTTGGAGACCCATCTTCTGTCGTTGTAGGCTCAGAAGTTGATGGAATGCTTCTCTTTAGAAAACCTTGATTGTCATCATTCAGACTTAAAGACGAGAAATAAGCTGACTTAACAAAAAGCTAAGTAGCAATATTTCTACTTAACAGAAAAACTGAATTAAGCTGAATTAGAATCTACAAATTATTCTGTTAAATATAATTCGATCTTTTCTGAATGAACAAAACTTTATGAGAAAATCAAAGCCTTAGAAGATTAGTTTCTCAAAAGATGTCAAACAGATCAGATAATCCATTTGAATCAACCAAAAGACACAGATTTTCATAATTCTAAAACTGGTATTGGTTGTGAAAATCCTAAGTATCTAACGAAAGCAATTTCGTGTTCTCCAATTTTATATGACAAAAGATACATGGATTTAGAACTAAAAATGGTATTTTTAAAAGACTCAGATGAAGTGGAATCAGGTGAAAACCTGAAAAGGTTAATAAATGTAAGGTCACCTACCTACGGATCTGATCTTGACGCGACACCTTCCAACGAGTGCGGAATCCTCGTTAGGGGTTAAACGAATCGATCACACACACGGAAACCCGGAGACGAACACAATGATAGTCGATACGATGAATGACCCGACAAGTGTATTTCTCCGAAAAGAATCTCTGAAATCTCACAAGTTTGTATGTGCACTAATACGATCTCTGAATGCTAATTTCTGCAAAATTCTCTTTACCCGGATCTTGGGTTCAGATCAGACAATCATTTCAGATTGATATGCCTGGGCTCTACCTGGTGTCTTTTGTCTTAGAGGAGTGTGAGACCTAATTGGAGTGTAAGCCCTTCTAGGTGTTTTACACCTATAAGCTTGTTGAGGTCCTGACCTAGACTGATTAGGGACCCTACTCGGTGAATTAGTCCTAACCACTTCATTTGGTCTAAGCGACACATGTACTTGTCTAACAGCTCTCTTGGGTATGGCATTTACAATCTTCTCGGTGTATTGAGAACCACTTGTGCTAGCAACACTAGGTGATGGTTTATGTTAATCTGGCTTTCCTACAGCAGGTCTAGACTCTAGTTTAGAGGGTGTAGACTATACTTTCTTATATGGACAACTAGACGCAACATGTCCCCTCTCATGACATCTAAAGCAAGACATCTTATCAATCAACTTTTTATGAGTGCCCTTTGACTTTGGTGTCTCACTAGTGTCAGTTTCTTTCTTTTCAACTACTGTGACTACTTCCTCTCGTTGATTATCAATATTAGGTTTAGTTTCTCCTAGTTTTTGGTCACTAGAAGACTGCACAAACTTGACCTTTTTAATCTTAGAGTTAGTAGTAGACACCTTAGTTGTTTTGTCCTTATCAGATTCAGTTTCAGTTGTTACCTCTGACTCGACTGGTTCATCAGTTTTATCCTGAGGTTGAGGCACATAATTATTGTTGAAAGCTGGAGGACTCTCTTGATAACCTGATCCTACAGGTTTCTTAGACTGCCGTTGAGCATCTAAGATTTTCTCTAGATTTAGTGACGAGTTCCTAAACTTTTCCAACTTACTATTTACCTCAGCAACCTTGACTTTTGATTCAGCTAGCTCGACCTCCTTAATGGTAAGTTCTTTGGTTAAAGCCTCAACATGCTCATACATAAGTTCTATCCTGACACATTGTTCACTTAATTTGTCTTTTAGAACTATAGTATCATGAGCATCTGCTTTTAGCTTATTCCTAAGATCTTCCTTAATGTCTAAGAGACTAGCATTATCTAATTTCAGTGATTGGATTTGAGCGGTTAAGTTATTATGTGTTTCTAAAACTAAGTTCAACCTATCATTCGAAGTAGCACATAAAACACATAAGTCATGAAATGTAGATAAGTTCAGAATTACCCTTTTGTGATCCGATTCCACGTTAGCCATTTGTGCGGCAAACTCCATAATGGTCTGATTGTCTGACTTCTCCACCAACACAGGACTTGTATCATTCTGTTCGTTGTTCTCTGCCACTTCCTCTACTCCGTCATCCCCAGTCTCAGTCACTTCAGCCATGAAGGCTCTAGCGTTCGACTCTGGATGAGTAGACCAATCGTAAGTTCCATCGAGCTGTCTGTCAGATGTCACATTGTAAGGTCTACCACTACGAGATCCATCTAGACGCGGAACCGTCAACGAGTGCGGAATCCTCGTTAACGGGTAGACGGAAACAACTCTCAATCAGAAACACGGAGACTATCAGAAGCTGAACGAATGACACACGAACGATCCTACAAACTGATTCTCTCCGAAATGGCACTAACACTGATGATAAACTCGAGATCGCCTTTTGCTTAATCACTCTCGAATTCTGCAAAAAGTCTGATAGTTAATCGAGTCTATCCCTAATTATAGAGGCTAATTCGAGTCTGTTATGGGCCAAACTCGAATCTGGCCCAAGGCCCATTCGAGTTTGTTCTCATAGACACTCTCGAATCTGCCTAGCTTCGAATCTAGGTCTACATTCGAATCTGAAATAGATTCGAATGTCAAACCTTACATAATTCGAATCTACTATTTCACATACTCAACTTAGTATTGAAACTTATGTTTTTACCTTATGATTGATTTTATCTTTGACCTTTATGTTTGAACTTCTTGTAATATGTTACATCAAGTTCAAACACACAAACAATAATAATTATCAACCGTATATAAACATATATAACAAACACTTGCTAAACCACAATGTAGGATCACTTAGACTGCTATCGTCACACAAGGTATACCAACAGACTCCCCCTTGACGATAGCTTCTAATAATTCACACATTTGATCAAGAACTTTGTTTGTTATTTATTCAAACTACTTCCAGCATACAAGCCCTTTTCAACACATACTTTAACCACATTCTCATATTTCCTAGCCTCACCATCCATATGAGTGTCACTCGAAATCTTATGAGCATGCAAAATTTGAAGATCATCACGAGAAAGGTTTACCAGATGAAGAGGATCATAGATTCTAAGAATCACCTTTTCTTCAAAATCTTCCATCACCGCTTCTCCAGTCTCACTCTCAACATACCACCAATTCAGATTTTTCATGACATTCTGTGGCATAGGCTTGAGCGGCACCTTCCTTAGACACCTTACTGGTTTGTATTGAATCTTCATCCAAGGACGCCCAGTTAGAGGATCAATACGAGAAGGATCCTCTACTCTTTTTCCAACCCTTGGATTTAGGCGTTCAAACTTTCTTGATCTTCCCTCTTTCCTTATGATTCTGGCAATTATATCTGCGTAGGGATCATTGCCAATATTGATCAGGTCTTTCCACGCTAACGCCTTGATCTCAATCTTTGGCAGCGAATTGAATACTTTCAGAGTTCGCCTCAGGTACTGTAGCCCATCTTTTCTCTTGATTATGAATAGCTGCAGTTCTCGATCAAAGAACCAGCTTAATATGCTTCCTGATAGTTTTCCAGTCCCCGGCACTCTCATCTTCTCTTTCAGCTCTAATTCTTTATGCTCAGCCCTGAACCACAACTTTCTTTTCTCTTCATTTGTTAACTCTCTGGCAGGTTCCTCTACTGATGACTCAACATTTAAATCAGCATTTGTAAGGTCTACTACTGCAAGATCTATCTAGACGCGGATCCGTTAACGAGTGCGGAATCCTCGTTGACGGTCAGACGGACAACTCTCAACCAACGGAAACACGGAGACTATTAGACGCTGAACGAACGACACACGAACGATCCTACGTACTAATTCTCTCCGAAACGGGACTCACCTAGCTGATAAACTCGAGATCGCCTATTGCTTAATTCCTCACGAATTCTGCCAAAGGTCTGCTAATGATTCGAGTCTATCCCTAATTATAGACCCTGATTCGAGTTTGTTGTGGGCCAACCTCGAATCTGGCCTAAGGCCCATTCGAATCTGTCCATCTGACAGATTCGAATCTAACCTATATTCGAATCTATGGACTCATTCGAATCTATCTCAGATTCGAATGTATCCCCTTAAGAAATTCGAATCTAGCCTTTTACACTTAAACACTTAAGTGATGAAACTTATAATATTACCTTATGATTGATTTTACCTTTGAGTTTTATGTTTGAACTTCTTGTAATACGTTACATCAAGTTCAAACATACAAACACACTAATAAACATCAATCATATATAATATATATATACCAAGTGGTATCAGAGCATACGGAGTGTTCGTGGTGTTCTTCGTGTTCATCAGATACATTCTAGGTTTCTTGACGCTAGTTGGACGGTTTTTCTCTCAAAAACGTGTTTTTGAGCTTAGCAAATTCATATTCGGGAAACACTTTGTCGTTTTTCACGTTTTTGGTCGAAATCATTATTTTTCGTTTGAAAAATAGTGATTTAATCCGTAAAACGTCAAAAAATCATAGTGTTAGCCGTTTTTCGAGTTTGCGGCGCTCGAATCTATAGGGGTAATTAGGGTTTTACTTTATTTTCGAGTCTAACCAAAATACGCTCCTTTCGAGTCATTTTCAGTCAGTTTCGAGTCTGTGTTATTTCGAATCTGTTACTACATTCGAATTGGATCTCGAGTCTATATTGTTTCGAGTTTGTTTCGAGTTGGTTACTGTTTCGAGTCTGTGCTTCGATTCTGCTGAATTTCGATTCTATTGTGCCTTCGATTCTAAGGGTCTTCGAGTCTAAGGGGTCCTTCGAATCTGTCATATCTTCGAATCTAAGGAATTGTTCGAATCTGCCATAATTTCGAATCTAATTGAATTAAGATACTTAATCGAATTTAATACCAAATAAATTGGAATCTAATTACATTCGAATCTATCTAGATTCGAAAGAGTTAATCCACATTAGTTTCGAATTAAATTAATTAAGTCTAAATTCAATTTGTTTCAGAAAAGATGTCAAACCTTCAGAAATTCCTTGAAATGGATCACGAAGTTGGGAAGGCTAATGCACCACCTAAGCTGATGAAAGTTGAGGATTACTACTGGTGGAAGGACAGATTTACGGATTTTGTACGATTCAACGATATGCGCATGTGGGTGTGCATTGATGAAGGGTACATTCCACCAGTTTCTGAGGTTGAAGGCCGTCAAAACGTCTTGTCATATCAAATGATGAAAGAAGATGACAAGAAATTATTTGAAGCCGAAAACAAAGCTTTCTCCATTATCCGAATGGCGTTACCTCAAGATATCTTGCACACATTTCGGACTCAGAGGACGTCAAAAGAACTTTGGGAGTCTCTGCAGAAAAGGTGTGAGGGTAATCCACGGGTACGAAGAAAGCGTACAGAGCTGTTGACCCAACAGTTTGCGATTTTCAAGGCTCTTAAGGATGAACAGTTGGATGATATTATCACAAGATTCTATCATCTGATAACAGAGCTTGAAAGTCATGGCATTGAGTACTCGGACAGTGACAAGAACAACAAGCTTCTTGATGCCCTACCAGCCAAATGGGCTATGTACGTGGCAATGATTAAGCTGAATGAAGATAAATATTATGCTCAATCACTGGATGACATCGTGGGAACGTTGAGGGCATATCACTTCGAGATGATTAAGGCTGAGACTGATTACGAGCAAGTCCAGAATCCGGCTATGTATTTTGGAAAGACATCAAAATCATCAGTGACAGCTGATCAGAAGAGTGCTACAGCGTTTTTCACCGGAGAAACGTCATCGCCACCAGAGTCCGAAGACTCACTAAATCGCGCGTTCTTAGGGTTAGGAAGATCGGAAGAAACGCAACCTCAAGTCCAACAGGCATCGACCAGTCAGAGCTATTCGAAGATGCCAATGAGCGCAAAGTCGGCGGAAGAACATCTGAATCTGCTTGCTTCGTTTGTGGCCGCATACGGAAATTGCGTTCAAGGGAAGATCAATGATCCGGCTCTTTGGGATGAAGACTACGATCAGGTCGACCCTGATGACTTAGAGGAAATGGATCTGAAATGGCAACTGGCCATGGTAACCCAGAGGGTTAAGAGATTCATAAAGAGAACTGGGAGGAATCTGCAGATGAACAACAAGGGGATAGGATTTGATAAGTCCAAGGTGAAATGCTATAACTGTCAGGGATTGGGACACTTCGCCAGGGAGTGTCAAAGACCGAAGGTAGAGACATACCAGGGGCAGAGTCAGCATCAAGGACAGTACCAAAGTCAGTCCCAACAGAGATACCTTCCGAGTTCCTCATCTAGTCAGGCCAATCTAGCGGGTCTGATATCTAATGTCACTTCTGACAGACAGCTAGATGGTTCCTATGACTGGAGTTCACATCCGGAGTCCAATGCTAGAGCTTTTATGGCTGAAGTTACGGAGAATGGTTGTGAAGAGGATGAGCAGACCACAAGGGAAAACAGTCCGATGTGGGTAGAGAAAGCGAATGATCAAACCGTGCTGGAGTTTGCTGCTCAGATGGCCAACGTGGAATCTGACAACTCAAAGGTTAGTCTTTCTTATTCTCTATTTCGTGATTTATGTGCTTTATGTGTTAGTTCTAACGATAGGTTAAATCTAGTCTTAGACTCACATAAGACCATAGCTGCTCAAAATGAAAACTTAAAAATAGAAAATGCTAGCCTAAATGATATAAAACAAGATTTAAAAGAAAAGCTTAAGGCTGATGCTCAAGATGTAATCGTTCTAAAAGACAAACTGAGTGAACAGTGTGTTAGGATAGAACTTATGTATGAGCACGTAGAGGCCTTGACCAAAAGTCTGAAAGACAAGGACATAGAGCTAGCCGAGACTAAGGTTAAGGTAGCAGAGGCAAATAGCAAGCTGGAAAAGTTTAGGAATTCGAGCCTAAACCTAGGGAAAGTCTTAGATGCCCAAAGACAGTCTAAGAAGCCTGTAGGTCTAGGTTTTCACGAAATTCCTCCACCTTTCAATGATAACTATGTGCCTCAGCCTCAGGAGAAAACTGACAAGTCAGTAGTTTTAGAGAACCTACCTGAACCTACACCTAAGCCTAAAGTTGAAAATACACCTAAGGTGACTGACTCAACCGTCAAGGTCAAGAAAGTGAAATTTGTGTCTTCCTCCAGTGAAACACCTGCAGGAACACAGAAAATTTCATGGGCTGACCAGGTCGAAGAGACAGACACTATAGATGTACCAAAGGTAATAGACACTAGTGAGACACCTAGATCTAAGGGACCAACCAAAAAGTCCATGGATAAGATGTCTTGCTTTAGATGTCATGAGAAAGGGCATGTTGCTTCTCACTGTCCAAATAGGAAAGCTGATGTTACACCTAAGACAGTGAATTCAACACCTGTTAAGCCCTCACCAAGTGTGGCAAGCAGCAGTAGTTCTCAACCTACCGAGAAAACTGTGCAGGCCGCACCCAAACATGTTGTGAAACAAACACCGGTTAAGGTTGGACCAAAAGAAGTGGTTAGGACAAATTCACCGAATCGTGTCATTAATCAATCTAGGTCAGCACCTCAACAAGTCTATAGGAGCACAACACCTAGCAGGTCACACACTCCAGTTAGGTCACATACTCCTGTTAGACAATATGTTCCGGTAAAAGCTCAGGGATCACAGTCTGAAATGCATTATAATAAGACTTATTCTAGAGCACCACAACAAATGCCTACTCAAAGGCAAAGAGTGAATCTAAATCACTCGGGACCACAACAGAATTCAGTTCAAAGGCCCAAGTCACCTGAAAGGCGAGATGGGTATTTGAAAGAGTTCAAGTATGTGGACGAGAATGGTATTACCAAGTCAGTCATGGCTTGGGTTCCCCGTGATAACTAACCTATTTTCTTTCATGTGCAGGAGATAACTACCGGTCCAAACAACAAGTGGTTCGTCGACAGTGGTTGCTCCAGGCATATGACGGGGGAAAGAAGTCTTCTCATAGACTTCAAGGGGGGTAATAGGGGATTTGTATCATTCGCGGGCAACAAAGGAGGAAATATCACTGGAACTGGAGAAGTCACTAATGGGACGATTACATTGGATCAAGTTTATCACATTGATAAACTGGTTCATAATCTCATTAGTGTATCTCAAATCAGTGATAAGAAGAACTCGGTGTTATTTACTGACACTGAGGCGTTAGTGCTCAAGCCGGGATTCAAGATACCTGAAGATTGGATATTGATGCGGGCTCCAAGGAAGAATGACTTGTACATGCTCGATATGAACAAGCCAGATAATTCGATGGGTCCGATCTGCTTACTATCAAAAGCTTCGGAGACGGAATCGGTTTTGTGGCACAGACGCATGGCTCACTTGCACCTAAGGAAAATGAACTACATAACGAAGAATGGTTTGGTGCAAGGTGTGCCTCTGAAGAGCTATCAATTTGAAGACAAGTGTCTACCGTGCATGAAGGGCAAGCAACACAAGAAGACACACAAGTCCAAGAAGCAGAATTCCATAGCCTCAACATTCGATCTGTTGCACATGGACCTTTTCGGCCCAATCAACAAAAGGAGTATTGGAGGTAGTTGGTACTGCTTAGTTATCACCGACGATTACTCACGCTTTTCTTGGGTTTTCTTTTTAGGTACGAAGGACGAGACGGCTACAAAGCTCATCGGGTTCTTAGACCAAGTGGAGAATTCCTACGGAACAAGGGTTAAAAATATACGTAGTGATAATGGGACTGAATTTAAAAACTCTGTAATTGGTGTATATTGCCTATCAAAGGGCATCGTGCATCAATTCAGTGCACCATATGAACCTCAACAGAATGGGGTGGCCGAACGTAAAAACAGAACATTGATTGAGGCTGCAAGGACTATGCTTTCGGATTCAAAGCTTCCTACCCTGTTTTGGGGGGAGGCAGTGAATACCGCGTGCCATATTTTAAATAGAGTCCTTACAGTCAAATCATTGAACAAAACATGTTATGAAATTTTGAATAAAAGGCCACCTAACTTAACTGGATTCGAACCGTTTGGAGTACCATGCACACTTTTAAGAACAAAACATCAACCGAAGTTTGGTGAAAAGGCTGACGAAGGATATTTCCTAGGTTATGTGCCAAACTCACCAAACAAACGGGTTTTTAACAAAAGGAGTGGTACTGTGGAGATTGTGTATAATATTGAAGTCACAAGTTATACACATGAACCCCAAACCGGTCCGGAATGGATTTTTGACTACGATAAGTTATTTGAGTCATTTAACATTCCTTTGGATGATACTGCAGGTACAATTGATAAAGACATGGCGACGTTGCACCTAAATGACGATGGCCATATTTTTCCGAGGACCACGTTCGAATCTACGTCCGAGCCTACTGCGACTGTAGATGGGTCTCCAGAAGTTGCTAATCCAGAAGAACCTAACACTGAGAATCAGACTCAAGCATCAAGTTCTGCCTCTGAGGAAAACGTCCGTGAGGAAGAAAATGTGGAAGCTGAGCCTGTTCCCCCTTTAGGTGAAATAGGATCAAACTTAGGAGATAATCTAAGGGTAGACGAAATAGAGACCTCTAGGATTAACAAGAACCATCCTATAGATAGCATCATAGGAAATCCTAACGAGGGTGTGAGGACTCGGAGTAGTGTAAATAACAACACTGTGTTGTTGTCGATGATAAACGACTCCGAGGCATATCATACATGTCTATATTCGTGTTTCATATCGCAAGTAGAGCCCAAAAATGTGCAAATGGCACTTAAGGACAACTCCTGGGTTGAAGCGATGCAGGAAGAACTTTCACAATTTAGGAAACTAGAAGTGTGGGAGTTAGTTCCGTTACCTCGTGGGGAGATTGCAATAGGAACCAAATGGGTTTTTAAGTGCAAAAGAGATGATCGGGGTATAGTCACGCGCAACAAGGAGAGATTAGTTGTAAAGGGTTTCAACCAAGAGGAGGGAATCGATTACAACGAAGTGTTTGCACCAGTAGCAAGGTTAGAAGCAATTAGGTTGTTTTTAGCTTTTGCCTCCTTCAAGGGATTTAAGGTATATCAGTTAGATGTTAAGAGTGCTTTCCTGTATGGGAAAGTGAAGGAGTTGGTGTATGTAGAACAGCCGCCCGGGTTTGCAGATCCTAAATATCCTGATAGAGTATATCGATTAGATAAGGCTCTTTATGGATTACATCAGGCACCTAGGGCATGGTATGAGACTCAATCCAACCATCTTTTAGAAAATGGCTTTGAGAGGGGTAGGATAGATAGTA
>JAANYP010005329.1:7876-71206 GCA_020465985.1 Centrapalus pauciflorus | reverse complement strand
AGAGCCTTCATGGCTGAAGTCACAGAAACTGGGTGTGATGGGGACGAGCAGACCACAAGGGACAGCAGTCCGATGTGGGTAGAGAAGGCGAATGATCAGACAGTGCTGGAGTTTGCTGCTCAGATGGCCAACGTGGAATCTGATAACTCAAAGGTTAGTCTGACTTATTCTCTCTTTCGTGAATTATGTGCTTTATGTGTTAATTCTAACGATAGGTTAAATCTAGTCTTAGACTCACATAAAACCATAACTGCTCAAAATGAAAACTTAAAAATTGAAAATGCTAGCCTAAATGATATCAAGCAAGATCTAAAAGAAAAGCTTAAGGCTGATGCTCAAGACGTAGTAGTTCTAAAAGACAAACTCAGTGAGCAGTGTGTTAGGATAGAGCTTATGTATGAGCACGTAGAAGCCTTGACAAAAAGTCTTAAGGACAAGGACATAGAGCTAGCAGAAACAAAGGTTAAGGTAGCAGAGGCAAATAGCAAATTGGAGAAGTTTAGGAATTCGAGCCTAAATCTAGGGAAAGTCTTAGATGCCCAAAGACAGTCTAAGAAGCCCGTAGGTCTAGGTTTTCATGAAATACCTCCACCTTTCAATGCAAACTATGTGCCTCAGCCTCAGGAGAACACTGACAAATCAGTAGACTTAGAGGACCTACCTACACCAACACCTGAGCCTATAGTAGAACATACACCTAAGGTGGCTGACTCAAACGTCAAGGTCAAGAAAGTCAAGTTTGTGTCTTCCTCCAGTGAAAAACCTGCAGGAAAACAGAAAATTTCTTGGGCTGATCAGGTAGATGAGCCAGACACTATAGATGTACCAAAGGAAATAGACACTAGTGAGACACCTAGATCTAAGGGAACACACAAAAAGTCCATAGATAAGATGTCTTGCTTTAGATGTCACGAGAAGGGGCATGTTGCTTCTCACTGTCCACTTAGGAAAGCCGATGTTACACCTAAGTCAGTGAACCCAACACCTGTTAAGCCCTCAACCAGTGTGGCAAGCAGCAGCAGTTCTCAACCTACCGAGAAAACTGTGCAGGCCGCACCCAAACAAGTTGTGAAAAACACACCGGTTAAGGTTGGACCAAAGGAAGTGATTAGGACAAATTCACCGAATCGTGTCATTAATCAATCTAGGTCAGCACCACAACAAGTCTATATGAGCACCACACCTAGCAGGTCACATACTCCAGTTAGGTCTCATACTCCAGTTAGACAATATGCACCGGTAAGAGCTCAGGGATCACAGTCCGAAATGACATATAATAGGAATTATTCTAGAGCTCCACAACAAATGCCTACACCAAGGCAAAGAGTGAACTTAAATCACTCGGCACCACAACAGAATTCAGTTCAAAGGCCCAAGTCACCTGAAAGGCGAGATGGGTACTTGAAAGAGTTCACGTATGTGGACGAGAATGATATTACCAAGTCAGTCATGGCTTGGGTTCCCCGTGATAACTAACCTCTTTTCTTTCATGTGCAGGAGATAACTACAGGTCCAAACAACAAGTGGTTCGTCGACAGTGGTTGCTCTAGGCACATGACGGGGGAAAGAAGTCTACTCACAGACTTCAAGGGAGGTAATAGGGGATTCGTATCATTCGCTGGTAACAAGGGTGGAACTATCACGGGTACCGGAGTGGTCACTAATGGGACGATAAAATTGGACCAAGTTTATCACGTTGATAAACTGGTTCACAATCTCATTAGTGTATCTCAAATCTGTGATAAGAAGAACTCGGTGTTATTTACTGACACTGAGGCGGTAGTGCTAAAGCCGGGATTCAAAATTCCTGAAGAATGGGTATTGATGCGGGCGCCAAGGAAGAACGACTTATACATGTTGGATATGAACAAGCCGGAGACTTCGATGGGGCCAATCTGTCTATTATCCAAAGCTTCAGAGACGGAATCAGTACTGTGGCACAGACGCATGGCTCACCTGCACCTAAGAAAGATGAATTACATAACGAAGAATGGACTGGTGCAGGGTGTGCCCATGAAAAGTTTTCAGTTCGAGGACAAGTGTCTACCGTGCATGAAGGGAAAACAGCATAAGAAGACACACAAGTCCAAGAAGCAGAACTCCATAGCCTCATCATTCGATTTATTGCACATGGACCTTTTTGGCCCAATCAACAAAAGGAGTATCGGAGGTAGTTGGTACTGCTTAGTTATCACTGACGATTACTCACGGTTTTCTTGGGTTTTCTTTTTAGGTACGAAGGACGAGACGGCTACAAAGCTCATCGGGTTCTTAGACCAAGTGGAGAACTCCTATGGAACAAGGGTTAAAATAATTCGTAGTGATAATGGGACTGAATTCAAAAACACTGTAATTGGTGTATATTGCCTATCAAAGGGCACAGTGCATCAATTCAGTGCACCATATGAACCTCAACAGAATGGGGTGGCCGAACGTAAAAATAGAACATTGATTGAAGCTGCAAGGACTATGCTTTCGGATTCAAAGCTTCCTACCATGTTTTGGGGGGAGGCAGTGAATACCGCGTGCCATATTTTAAACCGAGTCCTTACAGTAAAATCTTTGAACAAAACATGCTATGAAATTTTGAATAAACGGCCACCTAACTTAACTGGATTCGAACCGTTTGGGGTACCATGCACTCTTTTAAGAACAAAACATCAACCGAAGTTTGGTGAAAAGGCTGACGAAGGATACTTCCTAGGTTATGTGCCAAACTCACCAAACAAACGGGTGTTTAACAAAACAAATGGTACTGTGGAGATTGTGTATATTATTGAAGTCACAAGTTATACACATGAACTCCAAACTGGTCCGGAATGGATATTTGACTATGATAAGTTATTTGAGTCATTTAACATTCCTTTGGATGATAATGCAGGTACAATCGAAAAGGACATGGCGACGTTGCATCTGAACGACGATGGCCATATCTTTCCAAGGACCACGTTTGAATCTACATCCGAGCCTATTGCGACTGTAGATAGATCTCCAGAAGTTGCTGATCAAGAAGCACCTACCACTGAGAATCAGACTCAAGCATCGAGTTCCAACTCTGAGGAAAACGTCCATGAGGAGGAAAATGTAGAAGCTGAGCCTGTTCCCCCATTAGGTGAAATAGGATCGAACTTAGGAGATAATCTATGGGTTGATGATATAGAGACCTCTAGGATTAACAAGAACCATCCATTAGAAAGCATCATAGGAAATCCTAACGAGGGTGTGAGGACAAGGAGTAGTGTAAATAACAACACAGTGTTGTTGTCGATGATAAACGACTCCGAGGCATATCACACATGTCTCTATTCGTGTTTCATATCGCAAGTAGAGCCTAAAAATGTGCAAATGGCACTTAAGGATAACTCTTGGGTTGAAGCGATGCAGGAAGAACTTTCGCAGTTTAGGAAACTAGAAGTGTGGGAGTTAGTTCCGTTACCTCGAGGGGAAATAGCAATAGGAACCAAATGGGTTTTTAAGTGCAAAAGAGACGATCGGGGTATAGTCACGCGCAACAAGGCGAGGTTAGTTGTAAAGGGTTTCAACCAAGAGGAGGGAATCGATTACAGCGAAGTTTTTGCACCAGTAGCAAGGCTGGAAGCCATTAGGTTGTTTCTAGCGTTTGCCTCCTTCAAGGGCTTTAAGGTATATCAATTAGATGTTAAGAGTGCTTTCCTGTATGGGAAAGTGAAGGAGTTGGTGTATGTAGAACAACCGCCCGGATTTACAGATCCAAAATATCCTGATAGAGTATATCGTTTAGATAAGGCTCTATACGGATTGCATCAGGCACCTAGGGCTTGGTATGAGACTTTATCCAACCATCTTTTAGAAAACGGTTTTGAAAGGGGTAGGATAGATAGTACTCTGTTTGTTAAGAGGAAGGGAGAAGACTTTATCTTGGTACAAGTGTACGTCGATGATATCATCTTTGGATCATCAGACGAACAGATGTGCAAAGATTTTGAGAAGGTGATGAAGTCCAAGTTCGAGATGAGTGCTATGGGGGAGTTAAATTTCTTTTTGGGGTTACAAGTTGACCAGAAGAAGGAAGGAATGTTTATCCATCAGACTAAGTATGTCTATGACATATTAGAGTGTTTCGGGATGGAAGGAACAAAGTTGACTGCCCACTTCAGCACGCCGATTCAAGTGAATCACAATCTCGGGCCGGGTACTGAAAGTGATACCGATGTGGATCCGACTCTATATCGGGCCATGATTGGATCACTTATGTATTTAACTGCTTCAAGACCTGACATTATGTTTGCTGTGTGTATTTGTGCTAGGTTTCAAGCTAATCCGAAGGAGATGCATATGAAAGCTGTGAAGCGGATTCTACGATACCTCAAGTCGAAACCGAAGCTGGGACTTTGGTATCACGCGGAGGGAGATCTAGAGTTGGAGGCGTTCACGGATTCTGACTACGGAGGATGCAGCTTGACGCGCAAATCAACAACTGGAGGTTGTCAGTTACTAGGAGGGAGATTGGTATCCTGGCAATGCAAGAAATAGACGTCGGTAGCCGTGTCAACGTGCGAGGCCGAGTATGTTGCTGCTGGTAGTTGCTGCTCACAGGTTCTGTGGATACAACAACAATTGCGGGATTACGGTTTGGCTTACACTCAAATTCCAATTAGGATAGACAATCAATCTACAATTGCTATAACTAATAATCCAGTTAAACACAACAAAACAAAGCACATAGACATAAGGCATCATTTTATTCATGATTGTGCTGAAAAGAACTTAATCAAACTGGTAAAAGTGGCAACAGAAGATAATAATGCAGATTTATTTACCAAAGCGTTTGATAAGTCACTGTTTGAGTATTTAATTCAACTGAATGGAATGCGCAACCCAGAATTAATTGACCTTAGTAGTAGTAGTTTATTTTCGTTTAGAGTCATAGTATTTCTTTCTTTACAATAGTCTGCTAATTTAGGTAAGTTTCTGTTTTTAGTAAGTTTCTATTTTTAGTAAGTTTCTATTTTTAGTAAGTTTCTATTTTTAGTAAGTTAGTAGGTTAGCTTATTTTACTGCTTTTTCTTATGAAAAACAAAAGAAAAAAGAGAGAAAATTACAAAAATACAAAAAAAGAGAATATCAGAAAAAAAGGTTAAGTCTTAGATACATAGGTTCAAAGTGACGAAAATTAGCACAGTCGTTACAAACTCTAAGTGTTTAGGCTTTCACACATAATGCAACTAAATTCTAAGTGTTATACTTTATTTAGTTTGATGTGTTGGTAGGCATAATACATATAGGGAATCTCAAGGCTAATAAAATATTCTAGAAAGAGTCAAGCGTGTCACTAACTTAGATGTATGACCAATCAATCTTAATTTTTATGTACAAGACATACAAACTTTGAGTCTAAATGAGGTATGCAAACTTTCTGGGGATGTATGGCAACATCAAATACATCTTAAAATGGAAAGAATAGAAATATCATACAAAACTGAGAGTCGAAAACATGCAACTCTGTTGTACGTAAGTACAGACCTGTTGTCTCTGTTTAGATTCGGGTTAGCAGACATGTCGCTTTGTTGTACGTCAGTACAGACCTGTCACCGCTGTCTTGCTAACTTTAAAAATAAACTTTAAGTCAAACTAAGACACTTTGTTGTATGAAAATACAGACCTGTGTCCGATGTTTGTCTTTTAAAGAAAGTTTGCAAATACCAACAAGTTAGAATCTTTGTCTGTATGCCTTGATCATAAAAGTACGTCTTTGTCTGAGTCACGTAAGATAATTTCCTGATAAATAAAAATGCCAAGGGATATTCCGAAATGTAGAATGTTTAAAGGAGTAAAATACCAACAATCGGCTAAAATAGGTGTGTCACGACAAATAATCAAAGGAATAAAAAATTCCTAAGTGTGAAAGTTTAAGTACTGAAAGTAAGTATCTGACATCGCTATCTGATTGAACCTTTCTTAGACTATACTCATCAAAAACATTTCGTTTAATTTTTAGCTTAGGTTGTAAATTTGTTAAGTATAGCTTAAGTCTAGAATAAATTTTTGGTCAAAATTTTATTTTATTTTATTTTATTTTTACCTTAGTTTATTTTATTTTATTTTATTTTATTTTAGTTTAATTTTTACTTAGGTAAAAGGTCAAAAGTTACTGAGGGTGCATTCAAAGTTGGATAAAATAAACATTGCGTGAAATATCTGGTGCTTAGGGTAAAAGAGTTGGCATAGTTTATCTGGTGCTTAGGGTAAAAGAGTTGGCATAGTTTATCTGGTTACACGATACCGTAGAAAAAGGTTGAAAAAGTTGAAGTTATTTCAAAAATTTTTGAAATTTTTCTAAGTGTTTGGTGTTTTCGAGTTTAGGACAGACTCGAAGTGGTAAGGCTTCGAATCTGTCAGTAGATTCGACTAGGGTCTTAGACTCGAAGGTTGGTAGTATATATTGGTCAACAATGAAGTCATTTATTTCTTACTGTTTTCGAATCTACTTCCTCGAGTCTATTGTGGCGATTTCGAATCTATCCTCGAGTCTACCGTTTCTCACATAAACGACATTTCATCGAGTTTAAAGCTAGTGTGTTCGATTCTACTACTGTACCTAGGTATAATCAACTTGATTGTACAAGATTCATGTAGTTTTATACACAATTTTAGGCTAAATCATCGATTTTTGAAGGTTTAAGGGTCGAAATAGGGTTTTTATAAAATTACCAAGTTTGGACCGATAAACAGTCAAATTAAAGGCATAAATCTATGATTAGTAACTAGTAGGACTAATGAATGTAATTTTCTAAGTCCAAAAAGGTTAAAATCAAGAGATTTGGTCTTTGAATTAAAAACGGCGGTTCGAATCTGTTCATGGAGTGTCTCGAATCTGTCAATAGATTCGAGAACACCAGAACCTTCGAATCTGTCATCAAACTCGTTCGAATCTATGATTTATTTGCACTATTTAATTTAAATGTTATTAAACTTGTAGAAATTTAATTATGTTGGATTTTGTACTTAAACAAGTTCAAAATAAAACAGATTTAAATTTAAACAAGTTTATTGATTTTTAATGAATCTAATGGTTTTGTTTATTGTGCAGAAATGGCTGTGCGAGCGTTTGTGCCTAAGCACAATATGGTGCTTCATCCAGATCTTAATCTCCCTGAGGCGCAGGGATTTAGACAAGTACCTGATTTCCTAGTAGAGTCTAGGATCGGATTTGCACTATCTCATAATGTGCAGCTCGTTCTGCCTTACATTCGTCAGTTTTACGATCATTTGCAGGTAGACTGCTCGGTCACACCGACAGTTCTACGCACTCGTATTGCAGGACAGCCATTGGTATTCTCGGCAGATATGCTTCGTCAAGTGCTGCAGCTGGGCACTCAGGAAGAAGAAGCTGGTCCAATAGAATTTCCTCTGAGTATAAGGCAAGCTGCCTTTCAGAGAATGGGATACAGTCTCGACGTAACGAAGGTGTCCTACATGAAAAGCGGCTTAATTGGACAGTGGAGGTTTCTAGCACATGTGTTTATGGTGTGCTTTGCTCCGAAGAAAGCAGGGTTCGACTATATAGTGGCGAAAATTCAGTCGGGGATAGTCGCTATGGTTTATAATCGTCCATATAGTTTTTCGGAGATGTTCTTCTCGGAATTCGTTCACCAGATAACCGCTCCCGAAAATCAACAGTTTTTGCTATATCCAAGGTTTATTATGATGTTGATCAGGCATTTCTTGCCGAATCTGCCGCCGTCAAATGACTTCCAAAGCGTTGCCATTATGGATAAGAGGATTTTCGCTGACTGTACCTCACACAAAGGAAGGTTAGCTGCTCCTGTTGAGCGTCCGTTATTCGGAGCAATTTTGGATAGGGAGTTTCAAGCCCCGGATGATGCCAACTGGGCAGGGGTAGTTGAATTTCAACCGAGACAACAACAACCACAACAACGTCAACAACAACAGCAACCACGAGCTCAAAGACGTCGACAAAGACCATCAGCAAGTCAAACTCAGGCGTCAAGGCCTTCGACAAGTCAGCAACCAAATGTTCAAGAAGCCGGGCCCTCAAATGTTCAAGAAGCCGGGCCCTCAAATGTTCCGACCGAAGCTGAACAGCTATGCCAAACGCTTAATGAAATCTGGGAGGCATGGCCTCATGCGAACGAAGATGTGGCTGCAACATTAGTAGGTGAATTACTTAGTCCACCTGAGGGAGAGGAAGACGTATTAAGAGATGTTGATGAATATATGCCAGAGCAAGCTGATAAAGTTTTGTCATCATCGGACACCGAGTCGGAAGAAATGGAGGAGCTAGAGGTTGAAGCTCCTGAATCAGTGGCTACAAAACCAAATATTCAAATCGGAATGTATGGTTCTAGGTTGGTAGTTAATGAAGAAGGATCGAGGAGGAGAGTAGCAAGGGAATCTGATGATTCAGATTTTGAAGAGGAGGAAGTTGCTCCCTTAGTGACTCGGCAAAGGGCCAAGCGTCACCGGTTTATGCAAGGGACATCCTCAGCATCCAATGCACAACAACCTCAACCTCAAACTCAAGAACCACAAGCCACCGCTCCACCGTCACCACCACCTCAACATGAGCCATATATTCCATCCCCAATTCGCCCAACACCCATACAATCCATTCCATCTACTTCGACCACCTACGCTGACAACCAACGTTTTATGCAGCTTAAGGGACGTGTTGACTTCCAGCATGTTCAAATCTTAAGCCTCACAAAGGCGATCGGCGAACTCCAGGCGCATAATGCAAATCTTGATAAGGATAATGCCGAGCTAAAGAAGATTGTGGAGAATGTGAGGGAAGAGAACACCGAGTTAAAGTCCTTTATTGCAGATCAATCGTCAGAGATCCGATCGATGCGGTCCCTCCTTGAGCAGCTCATGAAAAATCTACAAGCTCAGGGGGAGACAAGTTGTAGGGATCATGAGGTGCAGCATAGAGATGAAGATGACGAAGGCAATGATCCCGATGCACATAATGAGAATGAGCCTGTAGATTTTCCTGCAGCTCAGGCTACACAAGTTCAGGGGGAGCCCAGTCAAGTTGAAGGAGAAATGGGAGAAGCGAGTTCATCAAAACAGCCTACAGATTTTGAAATCAGTGAGATGATCGACGCCCTTATGGATCTTGATGATGATCCTATGGATGTAGGTTTTGATTATGACGATGAAGAACTGGAAGAAGGCGAGTTTGTGCCAGAGGAGATAGTAGACTGGCAGTCAGATGATGAAGTAGTTGCTGATGAGGATGATGAAGCCGACGAGATAGTCGTACAGCAGAATCCTATCACGGATATTTACATGATTGATGGGAATAATATTGTCAACATTGATGTAGTGAATGCTGCATTGAATGCTCAGCCATCAACAGAAGAACCTAGAGAGCTATCAAATGAAGAAAAACGAAAATTATGGTTCAGGGCTGAAAAGAAGGAGTTATAGATTAAAAAGACAATGAGAGTGCCGGGTACCGGGAAGCTGTCTGAGCGCATATTAAGCTGGTTCTTTGATAGAGAACTGCAGCTATTTGTAATTAAGAGGAAAGACGGGCTTCAGTACCTGAGGCGAACTTTAAAAGCGTTCAACTCCCTGCTAAAGATCGAAATCACTGCGCTTGCATGGAAAGATCTGATAAACATTGGCAATGACCCCTATGCGAACGTAATAGAAAGAATCATAAGAAAGGAGGGGAGATCAAGGAAGTTCGAGCGATTGAATCCAAGGGTCGGGAGAAGAGTAGAGGATCCGTCACGTATCGATCCTCTAACCGGACGACCTTGGATGAGAATTCACTATAAACCAGCTAGATGTCTTAGGAAGGTGCCTCTCAAGCCAATGCCATAGAATGTTTTGAAGAATCTACATTGGTGGTACGCTGACACTGAGACTGGGGAAGCAGTCATGGAAGATTTTGAAGAAAAAGTTATTCTTAGAGTCTACGACCCGCTTCACCTGGTAAAACCTCTCTAAAGAAGATCTTCATATTTTTTATGCTTGTAAGATTTCCAGTGACGCACATATGGACAGTGAAGCTAGTAAGTATGAAAATGTAGTCAAGGTATGTGTCGAGAAAGGTTTGTATGCTGGAAGTAGTTTGAATCAATAAATAAACAAAGTTCTTAAGTCAAATGTGTGAATTATTAGAAGCTATCGTCAAGGGGGAGTCTGTTGGTACATCCTATGTGACGATAGCAGTCTAAGTGATACTACATTGTGATTTTAGCAAGTGTGTGTTATATATATGTTTATATATGGTTGATATTTATTAGTGTTTGTATGTTTGAACTTGATGTAACGTATTACAAGAAGTTCAAACATAAAGTACAAAGATAAAGTCATTCATAAGGTAAAAACATAAGTTTCAACACTTAGTTGTTTATGTAAAATGCTAGATTCGAATCATACAAGGCTTGGCATTCGAATCTGTGATAGATTCGAATGTAGCCATAGATTCGAATATGGCCAGATTCGAGAGTGTCTTTGTGGACAAACTCGAATGGGCCTTGGGCCAGATTCGAGTTTGGCCCACATCAGACTCGAATCAGGGTCTATAATTAGGGATAGACTCGAGATATTATTAGACTTTTTGCAGAATTCGTGAGGAATTAAGCTTAAAGCGATCTCGAGTTTATCATCAGCTTTAGGTCCGTTTCGGAGAGAATCAGTTCGTAGGATCGTTCGTCAGTCGTTCGTTCAGCCTTTGATAGTCTCCGTGTTTCGTAGTTGAGAGTTGTCCGTCTAACCGTTAACGAGGATTCCGCACTCGTTGACGGATCCGCGTCTAGATAGATCTCGTAGTGGTAGACCTTACAGTAATCAAGTCTGGGAGTTGATTTGTTATTATTTAATAGTTAATAAGTGTAACATCCCCAAGATTAAGGTACTAATTATAATCAATTAAGTTGTTAAATGAATTGTATTTAATGTTTAATTATGATTAGAATTAAATATTTAGCCACAAGTTTAACCCACTTGTTCTCTATGCTTTGAAACTTGTAAATTGTCAATCCATATGAGCAAGTACAAGACCTTAAGCTTCATGTACAAGCAACTTAAGCTTATATGGGAAAGTTAGTAGTGTAAAATGTGAGGAGTGCAAGTGTGGTGGCTGAACATTGGAAGAATAGGACATATGAGGGGTGCTAGTTGTAAATCTTGTGACCAATTGGGGGCTAAAAAGCCTCCCAATCGGTGCCCTCCCTTTCATTCTTTCTCCTCTCTAATTTTTCTGCACGTGTGGAGAACAAGAACCAAATACTAGGGCTTGAGCCATTGTAGCAACTTTGGTTAGGAGATTGATGAACTTGGGTGCAATCAAGTAAGACAAGTGCAAGGTAATGTTAATTTTTATGTTTTGAGGGTGTGTATTCATTTGCACCTTCTTCCTAACTTAGCAACACTTATGGTGGAATTGGTAGTGAACCTAATATATGGTGGTTCAAGTGTGTCTAATGATAAATGATCAATTGCTATGGTTTTTAAACTTATAATTTCAAGAGCGTAGGTAAAACTCATAGAAATTGAGTTTGAGTTTTGAAGTGATTGAATAACTTGATTTCTTGGATTATATGTGTGAAAGCATGTTGATGGTATGTTTATACTAGTCAACTGAAGTATAAAAAGGAGTTCTTTCAGTGTTTAAAGAGGTTGGAATCGAGTTTAGGGAGTTGGAGCTTCGAGCAGGGAATAAAACTCTGAAGAAGAATGTGCAGGTCTGGTAGTGACTCGGCGAGTCGCCCTCTCTGACTCGTCGAGTCAACCTACTGGAATGGAAAATTTTTTCAGGTTTATTTGACTCGTCGAGTCGCCCATATGACTTGTCGAGTTGCCCATATAACTCGGCGAGTCGAGCCCCTGTTCACTTGAAACTCATGTTTTAAGCCTAGTAATGATAGTCTAACCTTATGTAATCATTGTATACTTATATAACACATAGAATAACATCAAATACTACCCAAATTATTACAAAAACAATTGAAACGAGCAATGGTGTTGATAGAACTCGATGGCTCAAATTGAAAACATTTAAACACTCCCAACGACTTCTAAACCTTATAATATGATACAATAAACTTATGAATGCTTTGAATATCGATATTTTATAGGTTCAGACTTAAAGGAAGCGTCAGGTGTCGGATTAAGAAGCTAAAGGCAAAATTCAAGCTTTAAGGAGCTTTTGGAGGCTAATGCTATACAAATGCTACTTTTAGCCTATCTTGTAGTGAGTTCTAGTATTGGTGTGTGTGGTGCATGCATATGTACATGCTTATCTTCATTATGACATTGTGCATATATCTTAGGCATCATATGATGCATTGCACTGGTTGCACTTAGTTGCATGATATTTGTAACATCCGGCACTGAACCAGGTTAGCAACAAAACCCTAATCCACATTTAATAGTCAGTTATAGCCTAATCAATAGTCATTAGAACTTAATCAAATGATTAACAAGGCTTATTAGGAAACTCAACTCAATTAGAATCTAATTCATCGGTGCGATGAATCGGGAAATCAATTAATCCGATCAATTTACGACATGAAGGGTTAATTCAACTAAGTACATAATTAAATCATGATTTGTGACACTAATCATACACTAATACAATTACTTAACCTTAATTATGCAAGACTAAAACAAGTCATTAAAACAATGCATCCAAAAGTATTTATGAATTTACAAGAAAAGGGAAATACAAGAATACATTTCTAAATACTTTTATACAAAAAAAAAAAATAGAAATACACCAAAAATACTCATATAGGCCGGCCACATACAAGGACAAAAGGACCAAAAGTTTGTATTTTTTTACTCAACATTTCAACATCAAATCCTCCTCTTTCCTTTCATCCAAGATTTTACAACTCCTTTCATCATTTCACCACCTTTTTCTCCTCTATAAATAGAACCACCACTTCAATTCATTCTTCACATCTTGCAAACACAAAAACCTCTCTTTCTCTCCCTCTAAAGATCCGGCCTCAAGCCCCTCAAGAACACACAAGTGTTCTTTCAAAGTGTTCTTCATATTTTTGAAGTGTTCTTGGTGAAAGTTTTGAAGATCCAACTTTCTACTCATCTCCATTCTTCTAAAAACATCAAAGTAAGTAAATACTAACCTATTACATCTTATATTTACATTTATATAAGTCTTGCATAATATATATAATCACCTACAACAACAAGTTTCATAAAAACTCAAGTTTATAAGTTTCTAGTTTTTATTTTAAGTTGTTTCTTTAAATATGTTTATGAATATGTAAACACATTATAAAAGTGTTAATATTATGAAAACATATGATATATATGTGTTTTTATAACTATTATGGCTTTTATACAAGTAGTCTTTGAATAAACAACAAGAATCATAAGTTGTTGTAAGTTTATAAACTACGGATTTTCGGCAGAAAACTTATATCGACTTTGAAAAATCATAACTAATTCATAACTCAACGAAATGAGTTGATTCTTGTCTCAAAAGTTAGATCTATGTCTTAACTATAGATCTGCAATTTTTCTTAATTTATTTTGAAGTTTAAGACCTCCAGAAACTATTTGAGAAACCGAAAGTTTGACAGCTCAAAAATGGCCAACATAGCGTTTTTAACGAGCTTTTTCACCAACCTAAACAACTCGAAAAAGGCCGTTCTTGATTCTAAAAATCCTTTGTATATAGTAGTTTAATGACCTAGAAAACCAAAGTCTAAAACATTTTGGAGCTTGGTCAAAAACAGCCTCAAAGTAGGCCGAAAAACCTCCGAAAAAGCTGGAAAATTATATATATATAAACTTGACGTTTTAAGCAAATCTTATTTATAAACTTGTAATGTTGGGTGATTTAAGACATAAAAATCTATAAATATACATATTACCATATATTAGTGATATTAAGTCCTTATTATCAATTAGGACTCGGTTAAACACCTCCGGTTTCATCACCCATCAAACAACGCTAATTTGCATTTTACGCTCGTTTTTGCCGACGCACTTACGGTGAGTTCTCATAGCCCCTATTTTTCACTATCTATTGGGGTGGAAATACATGCACTATTTTTATATGGACATCAAAACTGTTTATTTCTTATATGTATTACATGTTCGGATTCCATCAGCCCTTATATCATGAACCGTTAATTGCATTTATTTGTAAGCGCGAGTATATTGTGGATAGATCTATTGGGAGTCATGTCCCCCATTCGTGTTAGCTCAGTTCGGCTAACAGCGAGTGCATATATATTCAACACACGGTATTACGTATGGGAATACTGCACAGGGCAAACTCATTCTAATTAAGCTTCGGTTGCATGATGGTTTATGTAATACATACACGGAATTTATGATTTTATAATTCAACTCATCTGATAATGTCCATACAACTGGTCTTTTCGCGTAAACCTATGAGCTCACCAACAATTTTTGTTGACGTATTTTAGCATGTATTTTCAGGTAATTAAGGCAAGTATGCCTTCAGAAGTAACCACTTTCAAGCTTCCGCACTTAAGGAGTCGCATTCTTTTTCAAACCGTCGGAGATTTATTTGCATTATTTTGGATAATTTAATTATGTATTCAAATCTCTGTACCTTGCGAACTACTCTTTATTATTTACGGGTTATGTAAAACGTTTCTACCTTTTAAGGTTATATCGATGTATTTTTTTTTGAAAACGTCCATATAGTGGTCGTTCATTATGATTATGGTCACGCTTCCGCGACGTCACGTTTCGTTGCCAACCGGGGTAACGGGGTGTGACAATATTGACTTCTGGCCATGGTGCCTTGAACTTGTTATAACCATTGGAGTATATTGTTCTTCATATTATTATTGATTGTGACACCCTTGCCACAATAACCACTATTTACAAAACACCCAGGATTAATCACCAAACTTAAATTACATAATGATCTGCATACTTAAATTATAGTGCAGAAGCATAAAAGTACATAAATAAGATAATACAACTGAGTCAAACATCCTACGGTGCTACAAAGTTTCATTACTAAGTCTACATACTCAAAATTTATTTCAACATCCCAAATGTATCACAACAATCATCCCATAGATCCGTTACCAAAATGAGTAGTAGATATCTTCAAACACTTCAACAGACGACCTAGCTAGAAGGTCCCGCAGCAGATTTCCCTTTTCCTGTAAAAATTCAACAACTGAGGGGTAAACGAATGCTTAGTGAATACCAATGATTTTACACATTCCACAAATCCTTATGTGTAACACCCCAAATAATTAGGAGGTAATTATATTCCTAATAATGTTGAGTTAATATAGTTATTGAAATAATTATTATTAATTGGAGATATTAATAATATTGACTAATGAGGTAATTAACTTTGCTCAACGATTGAAATGGTAAACTTAAAGGTCATATTATGAGTAGTTGCCAATAATTTATGACATTTGCTATCATTGAGATCTGTATGATAAAAAGAAAATATAATGTGGTTATTATTGAAATAACAAGAATGGGTAATGAACTTTTGGTTCATTTATAAAAATAAATAAATGGTTTCTTGAGGGGTGAATATTGAATGAGAGAGAGAAGTTGGAGGGGTGTAGGTGACAAGTTGCCAAACCCACACCCCCCTTATTTTGTTAAAACCGTATCACACACACACACTTGCATTTGTGTGTGTGTGTGTGTGTGTGTGTTTCTCCCCAAGAAGAAAAGAAGGAAAAGAAATGGAGAAGCTAGGGTTTTTGGGAGATTCATCTCCAAATTTGTGAAGATTAAAGCTTAGGAATCTCAATCTTTGAAATCCTTGAAGGTATAATCATCTTCCCCATCTCCTACTTCATCTCGTTCTTCTCCATTCTTCATTTGAAGAATGAAACCCTAAATGGGTTTATGTTGAAATGTTTTGTAATGGCTCCAATCTCTTAATATGTTGTTATATGATCAAAATGGAGCCATAATATGCAACTACATTGGTAGTTTGTGTTAGTTTGAGTTAATTTTGGTTGAAATCCAATTTAGGGCTCAAATTGAGCCATGGATCAATCGGTTGCATTTGGGATGTTTTAGAAGCTCAAAATGAGCTCAAAAGTGTTTAAATATGTTGTATAATCGATTTCAAGTGTTGGTTTTGAGTTTGGTTGAGTTTTGGAATTTTGGGTGTTAAACCCGTAGGGGGAAAAAGTGCAGGTCTGTGAGCGACTCGCTGAGTCAAATTTTTCTGCTCACAAAAAATTGAGCGACTCGACGAGTCACCCAGGCGACTCGCTGAGTCAAATCTGGCTGTCCAAAATTTGATTTTTAGCTATGGGGTCCTATGCTAACATCTAATACTTGTAAAATTCATCTAAATTAAGTGTTTAAAGGGTTCTAAAGTTTAATTCCACATTCGGGTCTCATAGAGTCCCGAAATGGATATAAGGCTTTCGGTTTGGAACCCGAAAATGTAATTGGAAGGGTTTAAAGAGTTGTTGAGAGCATTGAGCCTCTCTGTTGGGATCCAACACTTGTTTGCAACTCCTATTGCATGAGTCTAGTTGTTCCCAAAGTTGGAACATGATTCCGAGTTCGTTGGGTACCGGAATGACCCGAAACTCTTACGTTGATACCCGAACTCACATTCGGAGAACTTTGCGGACTTAATAAGCTTTGAGGGCTTATATATATTTGTTATGTAAATATCATGTAGGTGAATTTGATCATTGGAGCCTATTCGAAGAAGCATTTGCCTTATTTGGGCATATCTGGGTCAAAATTGAGACGTCAAGGCTATAATTAGCCAACCGCTGTGAGTTCTAGGACTAATGTAGACGAATGATTACATGTTAATTGTTGTTTATGTCTTGTTGATAATATGCTACTTGACCATGCATATTCACATGCTATAGATGGATTCATTATAGCCTTATTGAACATGTTGTCATGCATCATGAATTGAAAAGTGAATTGCCATGATAGTTGACATAGTTGTGTATTGGTTTGTTATGCAATTCATATAATATGTCTAACCTCTTATCTGTATGCATAATATTGGTTGGAAGTTGGTAATTCACGTTTGATGATCTCGTAGGTTGGACTACTCACTTTTGTGATTGATTAATAGTAGTTGGGATATATGCATGACTCTTTAAGTTGTATATTGGATCGCTTTCATGGAAATCTATTTGATTATGATTTGGCATAAAGGACTATTTAACCGGTAGGTTTATTAGTATTGTCAAGCGACCCCGATGATGTGTTAGAACCATTATTGAAGAACGGTTAGTAGATCCACATGGGTGGTTTCCTTAACTGGTCTTATGGACCATTATAGACTCTCATGAGTCCTCTTGAACCCTAATTTGTTGTGGAATGCGTTTTGGACCCCTTTGGATGTCCATGGATTATTCTGGCCCCTTTGGATGCTGGATGCCGATGTGCTTGTATTGTCGGAAGTCCCGTACTTGCTAGGGACAGCCTCGTATTTGCTTAGACGCCATACCACTCCCGACTTTGATAGGGAACCCTAGACGACCATGGGGTATGTGGTTATTGGATTGGGATGGGATTATCTCATGTGAGGACGGCAACGGGCCGCCTGCGGGCGATGATTATGACACGTTGGGCTGCAAGCATGAGATATATCCTAGTGGCGGTGTTGACATCATGTGAGGACGGCAACGGGCCGCCTTCGTGGCGATGATTATGACACGTTGGGCCGCAAGCATGTTTGTTCTCACCTTTGAATTGAAGTCATTAGTAGTATGTACTGTGGTAATGTAACGTGCCAATTTGGTAAGGCATCTTTGAAAAGCGTTACAACGTGCTACTATGACCCGCGTTGGAATCCCCACTTTGGCTCGACTATGTCTAGCGGTGTAGTGGATTCCAAGAGTTGAGTTGGTCCTCACCTTGACTCGGCTAGGCCGGGCGGTGACGGTGGAATATGTGACATTGATAAATATCGTGAATGCTAATAGTCCTTAGTGAGATGAGTCATCTTGTTGGGAATTCGAATAGGTAAATAGTTGATGTGGGACACCGATAGTCCTCAACGAGGATGAGGTGATCCCATTCTATCTTGGCATTGGCCATCCTTGGCCCCTAATCTTTGGTTGATAGAAAATATGTGTTGGATAGACCTGGTTAGCATGTAATTGTTATTTATATTAATCTTAGAATTCACTAAACAACTTTTGTTGTTTACCCCTTTAGTTGTTAACCTTTTGCAGGTTTGAGCTATCGAGCGGGAAGCGTATATCCTTCCTCATTATTCAAAGTGTAGACTCGAGACTAACGGTAAAGCTTTGGTTGTTTGTGATGGGTTTTTGGGTAGCCGACTTCCCGGCCTTAACTATTCGTTCGCAGGATCATGACCTGTAACCTCGTAGAATTAATAGTTGTAATCGGATGCATCACTTGCGATGCGTTAGTTGTAAAAGTTTTAATTCTACCCTAATTCCGCAAGTATTATTGTACTATTTATTGTTAATTACACTTAAATATATATTATTGTTGTATGGGTGTTTCAATTTGGTATCAGAGACGTGGTTCATCGACTGAGTATAGTGCACGATACTCACCCTTGAACCCTTGGATGATGCTTATATTGACTCACCTAGGCATATATTATGACAACAAACATAGGTTTGAACTTTGGCCTAGGATGGGGATACTTTGGGTAGACTTATGCTAATTTTGTGTGATAATATGTACAATTGAAGTATATATATTATCTATTGTCGACATTGAGTTCGACATTGTCATTTTGAACATGGTAATTGTATGGATGAGATTTGAGAGTAAAATATGAATAAATGTACCCTAGTTGTTGGGTATAAGATAATTCGAAGACGTGTGTACCCACGTCATGTATTGAACCTTTAATGTATAGGTGTAGCGACCGATTGGGTCGATTGATGATAAGAAGCTTGGCATGAGAGTCTTGTGGTAGCCATATAGGCTTAATGTCGTATGGGCTATAATAAAGCATGCTCATTGTGTGATTTATCACATTAAGGTCATTTAATATTGTAAAAAAAAAAAATTGTGATATTCCTTCCTTCAGGTGTGTTGTGAAGTGTACTCGACTCCGCGAGTGTGATTTGTCTTGTCAGGACCGCGAGGTCCATCTTCCAATGGGATCTATGAATATAATTCCTAATGAATTAGTTTGGCCATTATGTGTGGTTTAACCGAGGGAAGTTGATCCCTATGTGCGTTTTTAGGTCACTCTTCGTTGAGGTGTCTTTTCTGCCTCAATATTCGAGATTTAAATCTCGACATTGATTTTCGAAGCGTATAAAGTTTCATAAATGAGAGTGTTTGAAGGACGACCTAGTGTGTCATAAATGTGGAGAGATATGACATATTCGACCTAGATGTCCAATGTGGTGATTAGTTTGTCGGGAACGTGGTTATGTGGGCCACATGATTCGCGAATGCCTTTGATGGAAGGCTAATTTTGACGAGGCTGAAGCTACAGCCGAGTATGAATCCCCGTAGTGGAAGCATCGTCTTTCAACTATGATCTCTATAACGTTTCCTTGAGACGTTTTTATGTCGTTGTTGCGTTCTATTTGAATCATTTTGACAAATTGTCGTTAAGATGGAATTAATGCATGTTTAATAAGTTGGTTTAATTAGGGAGCCAACCTCAATCTTGTGGTAGTATGACATAATTATGTAATGGTAGACGTGAGGTCTAGTCAAATGGTGCTGATAGCACCCCGACTTTATATAAGTAATGAATTTTATTGCTAGTAAGCAATAACTAATGTTGATTAAAAATTGATAATCCGGGTAAATATGTGGCATTTTAACTACCACCCGGTTGGTAAGCCAAAACCTAAATGAACTTTAAGATGCAAAAGTTCCTTGTAAAATTTTAGTTGCTATGAGTAGCATTAGGTGGTGTCAAATTTGATGGCAACGCCTTGGAAATTATCCCCAATAGAACTAATTTTGTATTTGAAAATGGAAAAAATTTGACGTTTAATGGTAAATTCCTGGAAAATTTAGGAGTTGCGTTAGCGCAACGGGGGAAGTAGACAATTTGTGCCTCCAAAATTAGCCAAATGACTATAAATGGGGTTAAACCAATAATGATTTTTGGGGTTTGGCGACAATTGTTTTGTCAATGAGTGTGGTTGAATAGATGACATGTGTAATCACATTGAAGTTAAACATGAAAATTTGTGTGTACTCCTAAATTGTGAAAGGGGAGTATATTGGCTTAAAATATAAGAACCATCTTGTCCAAAGAAATTGAATATTTGGTAATAAACCCTTAAGTTGTGAGTAAGGGTGGATGAGCTCTAAGTTGAAATTGAGCAAACTATTGTGGACTAGCTCTAAGTCTCAATTGAGCACTTAATTGATCGTTGTTCGCTTGATACGACAAAAATTCTGTTTACTTACATGTCGGTAATTTGATAAAATATGTAAGCTACCTTGTGGATAAATAATAGTTCTTAGAGAACAATTGAATCGATATGTTGATTTGGAATGATGAAGTCATTTAATGTGACTAGATAATATTCTAGATACTTGAATACCATGTGGTCCGGTGGTAATACTATGTGTACAGGATCTTATTATGTCTTTTAACTCGGTCAAATCATGTAAGTGATCTAGCGGGGATGTGTTGCGTAACGCAACTAGGATTATGTCGTCGGGGTAATCATATTATGTGAAATGATTGTTGTTTGGATGTGAGGTCGCTAAAAATTGTTGATATCTGTGTGCTCATTGGTTATGCATATTCGGAAAGTGTCAATTAGCCTCCGCGGTGTAATAAGACGTGTGGTCTTTAAAACACCTTTGAATTGTGTTGAGTCTTAGGATTCCGAGGACGGAATCTTTTAACGGGGGAAGAATTGTAACACCCCAAATAATTAGGAGGTAATTATATTCCTAATAATGTTGAGTTAATATAGTTATTGAAATAATTATTATTAATTGGAGATATTAATAATATTGACTAATGAGGTAATTAACTTTGCTCAACGATTGAAATGGTAAACTTAAAGGTCATATTATGAGTAGTTGCCAATAATTTATGACATTTGCTATTATTGAGATCTGTATGATAAAAAGAAAATATAATGTGGTTAGTATTGAAATAACAAGAATGGGTAATGAACTTTTGGTTCATTTATAAAAATAAATAAATGGTTTCTTGAGGGGTGAATATTGAATGAGAGAGAGAAGTTGGAGGGGTGTAGGTGACAAGTTGCCAAACCCACACCCCCCTTATTTTGTTAAAACCGTATCACACACACACACACTTGCATTTGTGTGTGTGTGTGTGTGTGTGTGTGTGTTTCTCCCCAAGAAGAAAAGAAAGAAAAGAAATGGAGAAGCTAGGGTTTTTGGGAGATTCATCTCCAAATTTGTGAAGATTAAAGCTTAGGAATCTCAATCTTTGAAATCCTTGAAGGTATAATCATCTTCCCCATCTCCTACTTCATCTCGTTCTTCTCCATTCTTCATTTGAAGAATGAAACCCTAAATGAGTTTATGTTGAAATGTTTTGTAATGGCTCCAATCTCTTAATATGTTGTTATATGATCAAAATAGAGCCATAATATGCAACTACATTGGTAGTTTGTGTTAGTTGGAGTTAATTTTGGTTGAAATCCAATTTAGGGCTCAAATTGAGCCATGGATCAATCGGTTGCATTTGGGATGTTTTAGAAGCTCAAAATGAGCTCAAAAGTGTTTAAATATGTTGTATAATCGATTTCAAGAGTTGGCTTTGAGTTTGGTTGAGTTTTGGAATTTTGGGTGTTAAACCCGTAGGGGGAAAAAGTGCAGGTCTGTGAGCGACTCGCTGAGTCAAATTTTTCTGCTCACAAAAAATTGAGCGACTCGACGGGTCACCCAGGCGACTCGCTGAGTCAAATCTGGCTGTCCAAAAATTTGATTTTTAGCTATGGGGTCCTATGCTAACATCTAATACTTGTAAAATTCATCTAAATTAAGTGTTTAAAGGGTTCTAAAGTTTAATTCCACATTCGGGTCTCATAGAGTCCCGAAATGGATATAAGGCTTTCGGTTTGGAACCCGAAAATGTAATTGGAAGGGTTTCAAGAGTTGTTGAGAGAATTGAGCCTCTCTGTTGGGATCCAACACTTGTTTGCAACTCCTATTGCATGAGTCTAGTTGTTCCCAAAGTTGGAACATGATTCCGAGTTCGTTGGGTACCGGAATGACCCGAAACTCTTACGTTGATACCCGAACTCACATTCGGAGAACTTTGCGGACTTAATAAGCTTTGAGGGCTAATATATATTTGTTATGTAAATATCATGTAGGTGAATTTGATCATTGGAGCCTATTCGAAGAAGCATTTGCCTTATTTGGGCATATCTGGGTCAAAATTGAGACGTCAAGGCTATAATTAGCCAACCGCTGTGAGTTCTAGGACTAATGCAGACGAATGATTACATGTTAATTGTTGTTTATGTCTTGTTGATAATATGCTACTTGACCATGCATATTCACATGCTATAGATGGATTCATTATAGCCTTATTGAACATGTTGTCATGCATCATGAATTGAAAAGTGAATTGCCATGATAGTTGACATAGTTGTGTATTGGTTTGTTATGCAATTCATATAATATGTCTAACCTCTTATCTGTATGCATAATATTGGTTGGAAGTTGGTAATTCACGTTTGATGATCTCGTAGGTTGGACTACTCACTTTTGTGATTGATTAATAATAGTTGGGATATATGCATGACTCTTTAAGTTGTATATTGGATCGCTTTCATGGAAATCTATTTGATTATGATTTGGCATAAAGGACTATTTAACCGGTAGGTTTATTAGTATTGTCAAGCGACCCCGATGATGTGTTAGAACCATTATTGAAGAACGGTTAGTAGATCCACATGGGTGGTTTCCTTAACTGGTCTTATGGACCATTATAGACTCTCATGAGTCCTCTTGAACCCTAATTTGTTGTGGAATGCGTTTTGGACCCCTTTGGATGTCCATGGATTATTCTGGCCCCTTTGGATGCTGGATGCCGATGTGCTTGTATTGTCGGAAGTCCCGTACTTGCTAGGGACAGCCTCGTATTTGCTTAGAGGCCATACCACTCCCGACTTTGATAGGGAACCCTAGACGACCATGGGGTATGTGGTTATTGGATTGGGATGGGATTATCTCATGTGAGGACGACAACGGGCCGCCTGCGGGCGATGATTATGACACGTTGGGCTGCAAGCATGAGATATATCCTAGTGGCGGTGTTGACATCATGTGAGGACGGCAACGGGCCGCCTTCGTGGCGATGATTATGACACGTTGGGCCGCAAGCATGTTTGTTCTCACCTTTGAATTGAAGTCATTAGTAGTATGTACTGTGGTAATTTAACGTGCCAATTTGGTAAGGCATCTTTGAAAAGCGTTACAACGTGCTACTATGACCCGCGATGGAATCCCCACTTTGGCTCGACTATGTCTAGCGGTGTAGTGGATTCCAAGAGTTGAGTTGGTCCTCACCTTGACTCGGCTAGGCCGGGCGGTGACGGTGGAATATGTGACATTGATAAATATCGTGAATGCTAATAGTCCTTAGTGAGATGAGTCATCTTGTTGGGAATTCGAATAGGTAAATAGTTGATGTGGGACACCGATAGTCCTCAACGAGGATGAGGTGATCCCATTCTATCTTGGCATTGGCCATGCTTGGCCCCTAATCTTTGGTTGATAGAAAATATGTGTTGGATAGACCTGGTTAGCATGTAATTGTTATTTATATTAATCTTAGAATTCACTAAACAACTTTTGTTGTTTACCCCTTTAGTTGTTAACCTTTTGCAGGTTTGAGCTATCGAGCGGGAAGCGTATATCCTTCCTCATTATTCAAAGTGTAGACTCAAGACTAACGGTAAAGCTTTGGTTGTTTGTGATGGGTTTTTGGGTAGCCGACTTCCCGGCCTTAACTATTCGTTCGCAGGATCATGACCTGTAACCTCGTAGAATTAATAGTTGTAATCGGATGCATCACTTGCGATGCGTTAGTTGTAAAAGTTTTAATTCTACCCTAATTCCGCAAGTATTATTGTACTATTTATTGTTAATTACACTTTAAATATATATAATTCTACCCTACACCGGTAACACATACAGTATACTCCCGACGTACTCAAAGTACGCAAACCCGAGCTGCAGCTCCTTCGAGATGACACTCGGCATAAGAAAAACCAACCATCTGAGGCAGACATAACATCTGGGATGACCTACTGTCTATCCTGACCACAGAGGTGCCAAACTCTTGGTCATATAGCACAGTAACATCAGAGTACAGATGCGACCCGCAGGTCCATCATTAAGATGCACAACAAAGAAACGAACATGCAACAAGTATGAATGTGCATCAACATAGACGCAAGTTAGTAGAGTGCCAAACGAAAGTGAAACAACATGCCTCAGCAGGCAAAGTAAACATAAAACAGATGCAGACATGTTAAAATCAAAGGTACTCACAGTAGGTGCGTTAATGTAACATCCCAAACTTTCAATTATATGTAATTTACCATTTTAAGGACTTAATTATTATGTTAATGAAATGTTATGTCAATTTAAGTTATTTTGATCATTATATTAGTTACATGAGAAAATACGAAGTTGAGGGGTGTGTTATGCAAATGGGTCAAAAATAGGAATAAAAGAAAGAAAATCTTTCATTTTCACACTCACACTCTCTCACTACTCTCTCTCTCTACCGTATCCTCTCTCTACTCTCTCTCTCGGATTCCAACTCAAGAACACAAGAAACCATCAAATTAAGGTGCAAAAATCTAGAAACAAGTGATTTGGAAGGAACTATAACTACAACAACAAACGATTTGAGGTAAGATTCACCCAAACTTGCAAAATTTGAGGTTTTTGGTTCGGTTTTTATAGAAACCGAATCATAGGTTTTGGATAACAAATGTTAATGCATGTTGGATTTTGTTATTGAAATGTGTAAATCGAGCATATATGTTGTAGTATACAAAATTTCAGAATCAGATTCAAAGTCTAAGTATGGATTTGAGCTAAGTGTGTGTTTTAGTGTGTGTGTTCATCGAGACACATAGAAAAAGTCGCATAAATGGGTTGTTTTGGTACATAAATGTTATGATATAAGTTAAAACAGTGTTACTAAGTTCATATTTGCGAGACTCAAAACATGCAAAAATGGTCAAAAACATAATTCTGAAAAATATTGGAAAATTTTCTAAGTATGAACTCGGATTGATGATCCATCCGAATTCGGATCATCATCCCAGTTCGGACCAATTGAATTTCGGACACTAGCCTACTTCAGACCACCCCATTTCGGACCAATGCCAAATTCGGACCCACACCAATTTCGGATCAAGACCCAATCCGGATCACTTCCAATTCGGACCATAGGACCATCCAGATTTCGGATCCATCCGAATTCGGATATGGTCCAAAATCAGAACCCAATTACATTTAAAATTACAGATTACAATTTTTAAGCAATTACTAACACAAATTCAATATTACACTTACTTTACAGATCATTGTGGTGTTATCAAAACACACATTGATTCAGAGACAAGTCACATAATACCAATCACTGTGAGTAACAGATTGTCATTTGAACATTTATTGTTTTTGCATTCATGTTTATACATTCAATGGCATGTTCACATTGTTCATATACATCATTTGGCACTCGTACATAATTTGTTGTTATGATGCACACTCGTACTTGACATGTAATACACATGTAGCCAGCGTTCAATTGAAAGTGCATCTATTTACATCATGCTTGCACTGCATGATCATTACTTCACACTCTGATGCGACCTGGACTGGGGCTGACAGCAGGCCACTGTCGGGGACTGATCATCCCACTCGTTATCCCGTCAGGTTCGGCACATCCCCGATCAGCATTTGAACTGCCAACCCCATGCTAGCACTGCATGGTTTTCACATACACTGAGGCTTACACTGCCTGTTTTCACATACATGGGGCTTACACTGCCCATGGTTAAGCATTGCTTGTAAAGAAATATTTGTTGTTTGTATAATCTGTTATCTCACTAAGCAATTAGCTTACTGTTGACTCACCATGTTTTCAGGCAAAGGCAAAAGTGTAGCTGGACCTTCTACTTAAGCAATTCACTTCAATATCCCGGAGACTTTAGAAGCTATTGGTACATGGATATAGCTTTGGGGCTGGGATTACATGACTTTTAAATCAATTATGATGTTGTAATAGTTAGACTTTATCACTGTAGACATGTACTTTCATTGCTTTAGTGTGGATTTACTTAACTCTTATTTAAGTATTCAATTTTAATTATTATGATATTCATTGGGTTGTTTGTTGATCCTGGTGATTACTATCATATTATCAAAGCAAGAGGGTGTTACAGTTAATAAACTTTAAGTTATCTTATTTCTCCTCGGGATTTCAACCGGATCACAAAGTACCCCATTGTGGGTTAAACTACACCACAAGGGACCTGTTAAGTCAGTTGTAACAAAACATTGTGTCATTAACTGTTTAATTTCATAAAACTTAATTTTATAAGTCTTGCAACATTTGACCTGAAATTCGCATCCCATGCCCGAATTCGGACCCCACCTGAATTCGGACCCCAATTCGGACTCCATCCATGCTCGGACTACATCCGAATTCGGTCCCCTACCGAATTCGGAGCCCGACCGAATTTCAACACTTAGATATAAATTTTCTGTTTTTGAATATCCGAAGTCCGGACCTCATCCGAATTCGGACCGTCCGAGTTCATACTTTGTACAGTTTTGAATATTTTCCAAATTTTATCCAATCCTTTTTGTACCACTTTTATGTCTGGAAACCACTAATATAAAGCATAAAAGTACATTTTTAACAATCTTTATCATAAACCTTACAATATATATAACAAATCAGGCCCTATTTGGCCATTTTATGCAACCGTCGAACACACACACACACACTAACACATAGTAAATTCCAAAAATCATACTTAGAGTTTGAATCAAGACCTGAAATTCGATACATAGCATCCTAAACACTCGATTTAAACATCTTTACCAGAAGATCATACATGCAACAACATCTGAAACTTTAAACTTATGATTCAGTTTTCCTCAAAACCGAACCCAAGCCCTTAGATTTCAAAAATTTGAGAAACATTTACCTTAAATTGTTTCTTGTAGATGTTTTAGTTCCTCCCTAACAATCTGAATCCACACTTTTAATCCTTTAATTTAAAGCTTTCGTTGATGTAGAGAGAGAGAGAGAGAGTGAGAGAGAGAGAGAGAGAGAGAGAGAGAGAGAGAGAGAGAGTTTGAGTTTTTAGAGAGAAGGAGTGATTTGTTGAAATGAAAGACAATTTAGTCTTTTATTCACACCTTTCAACTTTTGGCACATTTAACCCCTCTACTTATCCGGTTCCATTAAATACTGATTTTATAAAATAAAGAATTCTATCTTTATTTTATTATCCTTAACAATTTAATAATTATATTCACTTAAATAAATTGAAATTTCTCAATTTCTAATTAATGCAACCAACTTTTAATTAATCCAAATACATTATATTAAATTCAAATTAATTAACCTCAATTACATCATTTTAATTCTTAGGATGTTACAGCATGGGCTCCACCACGCTAAAACTTCGTCCTCGAAGTTACTTGGATCCAAACAGTTGTGGATATTTCTTCAACATCTCTGCCTTTGTCTCCCAAGTGTGATTTGCTCCTTTATGAAGCTTCTAACGTACAAACACCATCTCTATCTCTTTACTCCTTAATTTCTTTACTTTAGCATCCAATATACATTCTGGCTCCTCAACATATGGGAGCCTTTCATCAATTTGCAGCTCAGTGTGATCGGCCCAATCCTCATTTCCGGTAGTGAATGACTTCCTGAGATTCCCCACATGAAACACCGGGTGTATGCCTGACATTTCTTTAGGCAACTGCAAACGATAAGATTGGTTCCCCACTTTCTCTATTATCCTGAATGGTCCAACGAATCTCGGAGCTAACTTTCCTTTTTTCACAAATCGTGTAACACTTCTCATAGGTGATACCTTTAAATAAACCCAATCATTCACATCAAAACTGATTGGTTTATGCCGCCTATCATGATAGCTTTTCTGTCGATCCTAGGCCGCCTTCATATTCTGTCAAACCAATTATATCTTTTCGTTAGTTTCCTGTAGCAATGCCGGCCCAGCAATCGGTGTTCCCCTGTCTCCCTCCAACACGTAGGAGTCCTACACCTTCTCCCATACAATGCTTCAAATGGCGCCTTCTTTATTGTCGCGTGATAACTGTTGTTGTACGAGAACTCTATCAGTGGCAAATGGTCGTCCCAATTGCCACCGAGATCCAATACACATGATCTCATCATATCCTCCAAGGTAAGGATGGTCCGTTCACTCTGACCATCGGTTTGCGGACGATAAGCCGTGCTCATCACAATCCTCGTACCCAATCCCTCTTGCAAAGCCGACCAAAAGTTTGAAGTAAATCGGCTGTCCCAATCCGATACAATAGACTTAGGTACTCCATGTCTAGAAACGATCTCATCCATGTAAATCTGAGCCAATCTTTCCAGCGAGTAACTCTCTCTTATTGGAATGAAGTGTGCCGACTTGGTCAATCTATCAACAATTACCCATATCGCATCGTGTTGACGCCTAGTCTTCGGCAACTTCGTGACAAAATCCATTGTTATGTGTTCCCACTTCCATTCCGGAATGGGAAGTGGTTACAGACTGCCATATGGTTGCTGGTGTTCGGCTTTCACAAGCCGACATGTCCTACATCGCTCCACGTATTGACCAATATCCTTCTTCAATCCCGACCACCAAGAGTCTGCTTTCAGCTCGTTGTACATCTTTGTGCTCCCGGGATGTACAGAAAACTTGGATTGATGTGCTTCCTCGATGATCACCTTTCTCATACCACCGAACTTTGGCACCCAGATTCTCCCATAAAGTCCTTTCAAACCAGAGTCACTCGTTTCCATATTCTTAATCTGTATCCTTATATCCTCAGCATTAACATTCTCTTCTTTCAAAGCTTCCTCTTGAGCAGCTTTGACATCATCAATAATAGTGGAAGTTAACATAGTAGACGTCATCATGTAGCAACAGTCCTTAGAATAAGCCTTACGGCTTAAAGCATCAGCTACTACATTAGCCTTTCCGAGGTGATAAAGGATTTCATAGTCATAATCCTTTATAAGTTCCATTGAACGTCTTTGTCTCATATTAAGCTCATTCTGACTGAAAATGTACTTCAAACTCTTATGATCTGTATAGAGTTGACACTTAGTTCCATACAGATAATGTCTCCACAACTTCAAAGCAAAAGTAACAGCTGTCAACTCAAGATCATGAGTTGAATAATCTTTTTCATGCTGCTTAAGCTGTCTCGAGGCATACGCTATAACCTTTCCACGCTGCATCAGTACAACGACCAATCCCAACCTCGAAGCATCCGTGTATTGCTTCTACCTTAGCTGGATCTACAGAAATCCCAGCTCCAGATATTACACGTCCCAAAAACTGAATTTGTTGCAGCCAAAACTCACACTTTGAGAATTTGGCATACAACTTCTCTTTTCTCAACAGCTCCAACAATTCCCTTAGATGATCAGCATGCTCAGCCTCAGATTTGGAATACACCAAGATGTCGTCAATAAACACAATCACCGACTTATCTAACATCGGTCTGCAAACTCTATTCATCAGATCCATAAAGACAGCCGGGGCGTTGGTTAACCCGAATGGCATAACCAAGAACTCGTAATGCCCATAACGTGTCCTGAAAGCTGTCTTAGGCACATCTTCCTCTCGAACTTTCAGCTGATGGTATCCCGACCTCAAGTCAATCTTAGAAAACACACTTGCCCCATGTAGCTGATCAAACAAATCATCTATCCTCGGCAGCAGATACTTGTTCTTAATAGTCAGCTTATTCAGCTCCCGGTAATCAATGCACATTCTCATCGTGCCATCCTTCTTCTTAACAAACAATACTGGAGCTCCCCACGGAGATGAACTCGGTTGAATGAATCCCTTATCCAACAACTCTTGAAATTGTTTCATCATTTCTTGCATCTCTGTAGGAGCAAGGCGATACGGAGAACGAGCTACCGGTGCAGCTCCATGGATCAAATCAATTCGGAACTCCACTTGTCTCTCAGACGGCACCCCAGACAAGTCTTCCGGAAACACATCCGGGAATTGTGATACAACAGGCACATCGGCCACAGTCTTCTTCTCAGCCTTGGCATCAATAGCATATGCCAGGTAGGCGTCACACCCCTTTGCAACAAGCTTTCGGGCTTTTGCAATGGTCAACAAGCACAGATCCCCACTTCTCCTATCCCCATATATACAGATCTCACGCCCCTCCGGTGTGGTTATCTTGATCATTCGTTTCTTACAGACTATTTGGGCTTCATTCTCTATCAACCAGTCTATTCCGACTATCACATCAAACTCACTGAATGCTATCGGGATCAAATCAAGATTGAAGACTACATCTTCAATCACTAACGTGCAGTTACGGTATACGTGATCTACTTTGACTAGAGTGTTACTAGCAATTTCTATGTCAAGTATAGAAGATACTTAGACAGAGGCATCGACAGTCGTTGTGCAAAAACAGTAGATACAAAAGAGCGGTTGGCACCAGAATCAAACAGCACTCGTGCAGGTAAAGAGTTAACTATAAACGTACCCGTAACCACTTTCGGGTTTTCCCTAGCCTCCTCCGCAGTTATTAGGAATGCACGAGCCGGTGCCCTTTGTGGCTGGTTCCGACGGTTGACTGAACCACCACTTGATCCCCCAGATGATCGAGTTGACGTTGGAACAGCAGCTGGAGCATTCTTTCGACAGTTCCTACTATAGTGCCCCCATACACCACATTTATGGCAGGCATCCGATTTCCGTGGGCATTCATTCTGGTAGTGGCCCAATTCTCCACAGCAAAAACACGCACGCCCATTAGTACACTTGCCGAAGTGTTCCAGATGACATTTATTACAGTACTGCGGCTCGGTGTTGATGGAGTACGCACGAGCCCTATTGGACGAACCAGACTGTCGACGATAAGATTGTTGCGGAGAGTACTGCGATGATCGAGATGAACCAGAGTAACCTGCTTCGCGTTGACGTTTCAATGGTGAAGGTTGAGTTGGGTTAGTTGAAACAGCAGCAGACCCCATCACATACCCAGACATACTCAGAATCTGTTCCACATTTCTGGCGGCTTCCAGTAGACCAGTTGTGACACCCTTGCCACAACAACCACCATTTACAAAACACCCAGGATTATTCATCAAACACAATAACATAATGATCTGATAACCTAGTTTAAGTGCGGAAGCATTAAAATACATAAATAAGTAACGCAGCAGTATCAAACACCCTACGGTGCTACAAGGTACCAAATCTAAGTCTACATACTCAAAAGTTTATTACAATCATCCCAAACATATTATAGCATTAGTCCCACAACATAATTACCGATTGAGTAGTAGAAATCTTCAAAGAACTTCTCACACGACCTAGCTAGAAGGTCCAGCTGCAGATTTTCCCTTTCCTGTAAAAATAAAGCAACTGAGATAAGCGGATGCTTAGTGAATACACAGATTACGCATTTTATAAATCTTTATGAAGTCCCAAGAGTAACAACGATGACAAACATCGTATACTCTCTTCGTACACCAAGTACGGAACCAGAGCCGCAGCCCCTTCGAGCCCAAAGCTCGGCATAAACATACCATCTGAGATAAACGTACGATCGGGGATGACATACTGCCTACCAGAACCTCGGAGGGATCAGTTCCAGGTCATATAGCGCAGTAACATCAGAGTAATCGATGCGACCCACCGGTCCATCACTAGATGCACAACAATCGAACGGACATGCAACAAGTATGAATATGCATCTAAATCTACGCAAGTTAGTAGAATTCCAAACAATAAATGAAGCAACAGGTCTCAGCACGCAAAGCTAATATAAAACAGATATAAACATGCGAAATCTACTGTACTCACAGTGGGTGCGTAATTAAACTTCAATATTATTATTTCTCCTCGGAATTTCAACCGGATCCTCAATGTACCCCACTGTGGGTTAAACAACACCACAAGGGACCTGTTAAGTCAGTTGCAACAATACCTCGTGTCAGTAATTGTTTAATTCCATAAAACCAAGTTTTATATGTTTTGCAATATTTCTCCCCCATTTCGGATCCATGTCCAAATTCGAACCATAACTAAGTTTGAACCCAATTCAGGTTCACACCTTATCCTTTGAATAACTTTTGTTATTTTATGTGTTGTCTATGTGTTTCATTCAATATATTCGAGTTTAGAGAGTGGGTTTCAATTTTTAGGCACCAAATTCGAATTTTAGGGGCTAAATTCGAACTCCCCTTCGAATCTGAGGATTAAACTCGAACCCCCCTTCGAATTTGAGGGTCAAATTCGAACCCACTTCGAATTTGAGGTTAAAGTCGAATATCCAATTCGATTTTAGCTCCATTTCGAGTTTGTTCATGCATTTCGACTTTGTTCTTGGCATCCTCGAATTTGTTCATCATTTACAGCTTAAATCATACATTTCCAAGCCTAAAATCACGAATATGACATGTATTAAGCCTAGTTTCGATTCTATTACACGTACTCTATCAAATTCTAGTTAAAACTCAAGAAAAATCAGCTTTATTCATGCAAGAAATGACAAACTCGAATTGCATGTCTTCAAAACCGAATATAAAAGCTTAAAAGGGTCGATTCTTACCTCAAATTCGTACGAAATCAAGAATGCAACCGTAGATTGTTGTAGTACTCCTCGAGATCTTTCCGATGACGTATAGAACTCAAAAATCGGCCGGTCGGTTTGAGAGATAATCTAGAGAGAAGTAGAGAGAGTTTCTAGAGAGAGAGAGCGTAGAGAGAGAGTGAAAGGTATGAAATGAAAGGCTTTTAGCCTTTTTATTCCCATATTTCCCATTTTGCACATTTCACCCCTCAACTTAACCGGTTCCATATAATACTGATTTATTCTTAATTTTATCATTACTAACTTTTATAATTCATAATACTCCATAATAATAATTATTAATTCTCAAACTTCGTAACTTCTTAAAATAGCAACAAACTTCTAAATATCTCAAATACTTAGTCATTGCTCATATTTCAACTTAATTATAATTCATCCGTCTAAATAAATTCGAATTACAGTAATTGAATTCGAGGATGTTACAACATGGGCTCCACCACGCTCTAACTTCGTCCTCGAAGTTATTTGACTTCTAACAGCTGCGGATATTTCCTTAACATATCAGCTTTCGTCTCCCATGTATGATTGGCTCCCTTATGATGCTTCCAACGTACAAGCACCATTTCGATTTCTTTGCTTCTCAATTTCTTCACCTTAGTATCTAACACACACTCCGGCTCCTCAACATACCGGAGCCTTTCATCAACTTGCAGCTCAGTGTGGTCAGCCCAATCCTCATTCTCAGTAGTAAAGGATTTCCTAAGGTTCCCTACATGGAACACCGGGTGTATGCCCGACATTTCTTCAGGCAACTCTAACCGATAAGACTGGTTTCCAACTTTTTCGACAATCATGAATGGTCCGACGAATCTCGGAGCCAACTTTCCTCTCTTCACAAAACGAGTAACACCTCTCATAGGTGATACCTTCAGATATACCCAATCATTTATTTCAAAGTTGATTGGTTTGTGCCTCCTATCGTAGTAACTTTTCTGACGATCCTGGGCCGCTTTCATATTCTGCCTAATCAGCTGTATCTTTTCGTTAGTTTCTTGCAGTAACGCCGGCCCAGCAATCGGCGTTTCCCCGGTTTCTCTCCAACAAGTAGGAGTCCTACATCTCTTTCCATACAAAGCCTCAAACGGTGCTTTCTTGATCGTCGCATGATAGTTGTTATTGTATGAAAACTCTATTAATGGCAAATGATCGTCCCAATTGCCACCGAGATCCAACACACACGATCTCATCATGTCTTCGAAGGTAAGGATTGTTCGTTCACTTTGACCATCGGTTTGCGGACGATAGGCCGTACTCATAGCAATCCTTGTACCCAGTCCTTCTTGTAGTGCTGACCAGAAGTTTGAAGTAAAACGGCTATCCCGATCCGATACAATGGACTTAGGCACTCCATGCCTAGAAACGACCTCGTTCATGTATATCTGAGCCAAATACTCTAACGAATAACTTTCTTTTATCGGAATAAAGTGAGCCGACTTAGTTAACCTATCGACTATCACCCAAACTGCAACATGTTGACGCCTAGTTTTCGGCAGTTTTGTAACAAAATCCATCGTTATGTGTTGCCACTTCCATTCCGGAATGGGAAGCGGCTGCAGACTGCCATACGGTTGCTGGTGTTCGGCTTTCACAAGCCGACAAGTTCGACATCTTTCCACATACTGCCCTATGTCCTTTTTCAATCCCGGCCACCAGAAGTCTGCTTTCAGCTCGTTGTACATCTTTGTACTTCCAGGATGTACAGAAAACCTAGACTGGTGTGCTTCTTCGATGATTACCTCCCTCATACCCTAAACTTCGGCACCCATATCCTCCCGTATATCCCTTTCAATCTCGACTTGCTTGTTTCCATATTTTTAATCTGTGCCCTTATATCCTCAGCACCAATATTCTCATCTTTCAAGGCTTCCTCTTGAGCAGCCTTAACATCATCAATAATAGTGGAGGTCAGCATTGTAGACGTCATCATATAACAGCAATCCTTAGCATATGCTTTGCGACTCAAAGCATCGGCTACCACGTTAGCCTTTCCAGGATGGTAAAGGATCTCACAGTCGTAATCCTTTATTAATTTCATCGAACGTCTCTGCCTCATATTTAGCTCCTTCTGACTAAAAATATATTTCAAACTCTTATGATCCGTGTAAAGTTGACACTTAGTACCGTACAGATAGTGCCTCCATAACTTCAATGCAAATGTGACTGCTGTCAACTCAAGATCATGAGTTGAAAAATTCTTTTCGTGTTGCTTAAGCTGTCTCGAGGCGTATGCTATCACTTTTCCTCGCTGCATCAGTACAGCGCCTAGTCCCAACCTCGAAGCATCGGTGTAAACCACAAAATCCTCATTGCCCTCCGGTAGAGCAAGTATCGGTGCTTCGCTTAATGTTTTCTTCAAAATTTCAAAAGCATCCTGCTGCACAGCTTCCCATACAAACGGTGAATTCTTCTTTGTTAATGCAGTCAAAGGAACTGCAATCTTAGAAAAGTCCTTTATAAATCTCCGATAATATCCTGCCAGCCCAAGAAAACTTCTAACTTCGGTAGCTGATCGAGGCGGCTCCCAGTTCTTTATTGATTCAACTTTGGCTGGATCCACAGAAATCCCAGCCCCCGAAATCACATGCCCTAAAAACTGAATCTATTGCAGCCAAAACTCACACTTTGAGAACTTGGCATACAACTTTTCTTTTCTCAGCAATTCTAATAGTTCCCTTAGATGTTCAGCATGCTCAGCTTCAGTCTTGGAATACACCAATATGTCATCAATAAACACAATTACTGACTTGTCTAACATAGGTCTGCACACTCTATTCATAAGATCCATAAAGACAGCCGGGGCATTGGTTAACCCGAAAGGCATAACCAAAAACTCATAATGCCCATAACGTGTCCTAAATGCTGTCTTAGGCACATCCTCTTCTCGTACCTTCAACTGATGGTACCCCGACCTCAAATCAATCTTGGAGAACACACTAGCTCCATGCAACTGATCAAATAAGTCATCTATCCTCGACAGTGGATACTTGTTCTTAATCGTCAACTTATTCAGCTCCCGGTAGTCAATGCACATTCTCATCATGCCATCCTTCTTTTTAACAAACAATACCGGAGCTCCCCACGGCGATGAACTCGGTCAAATGAAACCCTTGTCCAACAACTCTTGAAGCTGTGTCATCATTTCTTTCATCTCGGTTGGGGCAAGACGATAAGGAGAACGAGCTACCGGTGCAGCTCCAGGGATCAAGTCAATTTTAAACTCCACTTGCCTCTCAGGCGGCACGCCAGACAAGTCTTCCAGAAACACATCCGGGAATTGTGAAACAACAGGCACATCGGCCAAAGTCCTCTTCTCAGCCTTAGCATCAATCGCATATGCTAAGTAAGCGTCACACCCCTTTGCAACAAGCTTTCGGGCTTTTGCAATAGTCAGCAAACACAAATCCCCGTTTCTCCTATCCCCGTAAATACAAATCTCACGCCTCTCCGGAGTAGTTATCTTTATCATTCGATTCTTACACACTATATGGGCTTCATTCTCAATCAACCAGTCCATCCCGACTATCACGTCAAACTCGCTGAATTCGATCGGAATCAGGTCTAAATTGAAGACTACATCTTCAATTACTAATGTGCAGTTACGATATACGTGATCTACTTTGACTAGAGTGTTGCTAGCAGTTTCTATGTCAAGTATAGCAGATAATCTAGACAGTGGCATGGCAAGTCTTTGTGCAAATACAGTGCAAACAAATGAACGATTTGCACCTGAATCAAATAAAACTCTTGCTGGCATAGAATTTACGATAAACGTACCCGTAACCACTTCCGGGTTTTCCCTCACCTCCTCTGCAGTAATTTGAAAGGTACGAGCTGGTGCCCTTTGTGACTGACCCCGGCGGTTAAATGAACCACCACTTGAACCTCCAGAAGATCGTGTTGATGATGGAGCAGCAGCTGCTGGAGCATTCTTCCTACAGTTCCTACTATAGTGTCCCCACACCCCACACTTATAGCAAGCATCTCCTTTCCTTGGGCACTCACTCTGAAAATGGCCCAGCTCTCCACAGCAAAAGCAAGCACGTCCATTATTGCACTTGCCAAAGTGCTCCAGATGACACTTATTGCAATATTGCGGCTCGGTGTTGATGGAATAAGCACGAGCACGACCACGATCAGAAGAACCAGATTGTCGGCGATAAGACTGCTGAGGCGATACTGTGAAGTCCGAGAAGATCCCGAGTATCCTCCCTCACGTTGGCGCTTCGGCGGTGACGGCTGTGTTGGGTTGGTGGAAGCAGCAGCGGACCCAATTGAGTAACCCGACATAATCAGAATCTGTTCTACATTTCTGGCAGCCTCAAGTAAACCAGCAAATGTAGGATAACGAACGTTACTCATAACTCTCCTGATCTCAATATCCAAACCAGCCTCGAACCTGGTTACTTTCCTTTCTTCAGTATCGACTTGATGAGGCGCAAACAAACTCAGCCTCGTGAACTCCACAGCATATTGGGACACAGTCTTAGTCCCCTGCATCAGCGCCATAAACTTCGATTCCAACCTTCGGCGCTCATCCACCGGACAATACTGCTGAGTGAACAAATCAGTGAACTCAGCCCACGTCATCACAGCCACTTTCTCCAAGGTTAAGGCGTTAACCATGGAATTCCACCACATGATTGCGTCGTTCGTGAACATAGCAGTGGCATACCGAACCATGTCCTTCTCAGCACAATCGCTGATTCGGAATGTCCGTTCGGTTGTCGTTATCCATTCGAGTGCGGCAACAGCGTCTCCCAATCCATTAAACTCCACGGCCCCGTTTCCCTTAAAGTCCTTGAAACGACATCCTCTAGGTTTGTTAGATGACCCAGTATTGTCCTCTTGTTCCTCATTGTTGCCCCCTTCCTTTTCCTTGTTCTTTCTCTTATCCCCCTTCTCTTAGCTTCGGCCTCATCTCGAGCCCGAACTGATCTTGTATCATCTTGTTCTGCTCAGCCATCATGGCTAGCATCATCTCCCTTGTTTCTTCAGGTGTCATTCCTCCTCCAGACATGTTCTGAAATAATAAACATATAACTTGTTTAGTAACATGTCATTTATTTAAAGACACCACCCCATTTGTCCCGTATGATAGTCAATCTCTTATAATTACTAGATTGTAACCTATCTTAGTTCAGATCATTACTTAAACCACTACATATCATCACCTAATGTTTGAGACCAAGACCTTACGGACACTTGAACCTCAAACTTCTGCTCTGATACCATCTCGTTGTGACACCCTTGCCACAACAACCACCATTTACAAAACACCCAGGATTATTCATCAAACACAATAACATAATGATCTGATAACCTAGTTTAAGTGCGGAAGCATTAAAATACATAAATAAGTAACGCAGCAGTATCAAACACCCTACGGTGCTACAAGGTACCAAATCTAAGTCTACATACTCAAAAGTTTATTACAATCATCCCAAACATATTATAGCATTAGTCCCACAACATAATTACCGATTGAGTAGTAGAATTCTTCCAAGAACTTCACACACGACCTAGCTAGAAGGTCCAGCTGCAGATTTTCCCTTTCCTGTAAAAATAAAGCAACTGTGAATAAGCGGATGCTTAGTGAATACACAAATTACGCTTTTTATAAATCTTTATGAAGCCCCAAAAGTAACACCGATGACAAACATCGTATACTCTCTTCGTACACCAAGTACAGAACCAGAGCCGCAGCCCCTTCGAGCCCAAAGCTCGGCATAAACATATCATCTGAGACAAACGTACGATCGGGGATGACATACTGCCTACCAGAACCTCGGAGGGATCAGCTCCAGGTCATATAGCGCAGTAACATCAGAGTAATCGATGCGACCCACCGGTCCATCACTAGATGCACAACAATCGAACGGACATGCAACAAGTATGAATGTGCATCTAAATCTACGCAAGTTAGTAGAATTCCAAACAATAAATGAAGCAACAGGTCTCAGCAGGCAAAGCTAACATAAAACAGATATAAACATGCGAAATGTACTGTACTCATAGTGGGTGCGTAATTAAACTTCAATATTATTATTTCTCCTCGGAATTTCAACCGGATCATCAATGTACCCCACTGTGGGTTAAACAACACCACAAGGGACCTGTTAAGTCAGTTGCAACAATACCTCGTGTCAATAATTGTTTAATTCCATAAAACCAAGTTTTATATGTTTTGCAATATTTCTCCCCCATTTCGGATCCATGTCCAAATTCGAACCATAACTAAGTTTGAACCCAACTCAGGTTCACACCTTATCCTTTGAATAACTTTTGTTATTTTATGTGTTGTCTATGTGTTTCATTCAATATATTCGAGTTTAGAGAGTGGGTTTCAATTTTTAGGCATCAAATTCGAATTTTAGGGGCTAAATTCGAACTCTCCTTCGAATCTGAGGGTTAAACTCGAACCCCCCTTCGAATTTGAGGTTAAAGTCGAATATCCAATTCGATTTTAGCTCCATTTCGAGTTTGTTCATGCATTTCGACTTTGTTCTTGGCATCCTCGAATTTGTTCATCATTTACAGCTTAAATCATACATTTCCAAGCCTAAAATCATGAATATGACATGTATTAAGCCTAGTTTCGATTCTATTACACGTACTCTATCATATTCTAGTTAACACTCAAGCAAAATCGGCTTTATTCATGCAAGAAATGACAAACTTGAATTGCATGACTTCAAAACCGAATATAAAGCTTAAAAGGGTCGATTCTTACCTCAAATTCGTACGAAATCAAGAATGAAACCGTAGATTGTTGTAGTACTCCTCGAGATCTTTCCGATGACGTATAGAACTCAAAAATCAGCCGGTCGGTTTGAGAGATAATCTAGAGAGAAGTAGAGAGAGTTTCTAGAGAGAGAGAGTAGAGAGAGAGTGAAAGGTATGAAATGAAAGGCTTTTAGCCTTTTTATTCCCGTATTTCCCATTTTGCACATTTCACCCCTCAACTTAACCGGTTCCATAAAATACTGATTTATTTTTAATTTTATCATTACTAACTTTTATAATTCATAATACTCCATAATAATAATTATTAATTCTCAAACTTCGTAACTTCTTAAAATAGCAACAAACTTCTAAATATCTCAAATACTTAATCATTGCTCATATTTCAACTTAATTATAATTCATCCGTCTAAATAAATTCGAATTACAGTAATTGAATTCGAGGATGTTACACCAGCAAATGTGCGGTAGCGTACGTTGCTCATCACCCTTCGGATTTCCGGATCAAGACCAGCCTCAAATCTGGTCACTTTTCTTTCCTCTGTATCAACCTGATGAGGCGCGAACAAACTTAGCCTCGTGTACTCTACCGCATACTGGGACACAGACTTAGTCCCTTGAATCAGTGTCATGAACTTAGCTTCTAGTCTTCGGCGCTCATCAGCCGGGCAGTATTGCTGAGTAAAGACTTCAGTGAACTCAGCCCATGTCATAACAGATACTTTCTCCAAGGTTAAGGCATTAACCATGGAATTCCACCACGTAACCGCGTCTTTGGTGAACATAGCAGTAGCGAACCAGACCATGTCCTTCTCAGCACAATCGCTGATTCGGAATGTTCGCTCAGTTGCTGTTATCCATTCCAGTGCAGTAACAGCATCACCCAACCCATTAAATTCAACTGCTCCATTTCCCTTGAAATCCTTGAATCGACAACCTTTGGGCTTGTTAGATGACCCAGTATTGTCATCTTGTTCATTATTGTTACCCTCTTTCTCCTTGTTCTTTCTCTTGTCTTCCCTTCTTTTAGCTTCGGCCTCATCTCGAGCCCGAAACTGGTCTTGAATCATCTGATTTTGCTCAGCCATCAAGGCTAGCATCATTTCTCTTGTTTCTTCGGGTGTCATTCCTCCTCCAGACATGTTCTGAAATATAAAACATATAACTTGCTTAGTAACATGTCATTTATTTAGAGACACCACCCATTGTCCCGTATGAAAGTCAATCTCCTATGTCTACTAGATCGTAGCCTATCTTAGTTCAGATCATTACTTAAAATCACTACATATCATCACTTAATGTTTGAGACCAAGACCTCACGGACACTTGAATCTCAAACTACTGCTCTGATACCATTCGCTATGACACCCTTGCCACAATAACCGCTATTTACAAAACACCCAGGATTAATCACCAAACATAAATTACATAATGATCTGCATACTTAAATTACAGTGCGGAAGCATAAAAGTACATAAATAAAATAATACAACTGAGTCAAACATCCTACGGTGCTACAAAGTTTCATTACTAAGTCTACATACTCAAAATTTATTTCAACATCCCAAATGTATCACAACAATCATCCCATAGACCCGTTACCAAAATGAGTAGTAGATATCTTCAAACACTTCAACAGGCGACCTAGCTAGAAGGTCCCGCAGCAGATTTCCCTTTTCCTGTAAAATTTCAACAACTGAGGGGTATGCGAATGCTTAGTGAATACCAATGATTTTACACATTCCACAAATCCTTATGTTGCCCCCCAAGAGTAACACCGGTAACACATACCGTATACTCCCCACGTACTCAAAGTACTCAAACCCGAGCCGCAGCTCCTTCGAGATGACACTCGGCATAAGAAAAACCAACCATCTGAGGCAGACATAACATTGGGGATGACCTACTGTCTATCCTGACCACAGAGGTGTCAAACTCTTGGTCATATAGCACAGTAACACAGAGTACAGATGCGACCCGCAGGTCCATCAATAAGATGCACAACAAAGAAACGGACATGCAACAAGTATGAATGTGCATCAACATATACGCAAGTTAGTAGAGTGCCAAACGAAAGTGAAACAACATGCCTCAGCAGGCAAAGCAAACATAAAACAGATGCAGACATGTTAAAATCGAAGGTACTCACAGTGGGTGCGTTAATAAACTTCAAGTTATCTTATTTCTCCTCGGGATTTCAACCGGATCACAAAGTACCCCATTGTGGGTTAAACAACACCACAAGGGACCTGTTAAGTCAGTTGTAACAAAACATTGTGTCATTAACTGTTTAATTTCATAAAACTTAATTTTATAAGTCTTGCAACATTTGACCCGAAATTCGCATCCCATGCCCGAATTCGGACTCCATCCAAGCTCGGACTACATCCGAATTCGGTCCCCTACCGAATTCGGTCCCCGACCGAATTTCAACACTTAGAAATTATTTTTCTGTTTTTGAATATCCGAAGTCAGGACCTCATCCGAATTCGGACCAGATCCGATTTCATATTGGATCCGAATTCGGACCGTCCGAGTATATACTTGTACAGTTTTGAAAATTTTCCAGATTTTATCCAATCCTTTTTCTACCACTTTTATGTCTGGAAACCACTAATATAAAGCATAAAAGTACACTTTTAACAATCTTTATCATAAACCTTACAATATATATACCAAATCAGACCCTATTTGGCCATTTTATGCAACCGTCGAACACACACACACTAACACATAGTAAATTCCAAAAATCATACTTAGAGTTTGAATCAAGACCTGAAATTCGATACATAGCATCCTAAACACTCGATTTAAACATCTTTACTAGAAGATCATACATGCAACAACATCTGAAACTTTAAACTTATGATTCGGTTTTTCTCAAAACCGAACCCAAGCCCTTTGATTTTGAAAATTTGAGAAACATTTACCTTAAATTGTTGCTTGTAGATGTTTTAGTTCCTCCCTAACAATCTGAATCCACACTTTTAATCCTTTAATTTGAAGCTTTCGTTGATGTAGAGAGAGAGAGAGAGAGAGCCGAGAGAGAGAGAGAGTTTGAGTTTTTAGAGAGAGGGAGTGATTTGTTGAAATGAAAGACAATTTAGTCTTTTATTCACGCCTTTCAACTTTTGGCACATTTAACCCCTCTACTTATCCGGTTCCATTAAATACTGATTTTATAAAATAAAGAATTTTATCTTTATTTTATTATCTTTAACAATGTAATAATTATATTCACTTAAATAAATTGAAATTTCTCAATTTCTAATTAATGCAACCAACTTTTAATTAATCCAAATACATTATATTAAATTGGGTTAATATTGAAAAAACCCTATAAACTTTTCTCGTTTTCACGATTAAGTCCCTAAACTTTTTTTCTGATTGTTTAAGTCCCTAAATTATTTTTGTATTATTCAAAAGTATGTATTTCTTACCGGCAACCGTATGAGTGGGTAAAACACAACCAATAAAACAAAAATTTTAAGGACTTAATCGCTAAAACATGTAAAAATAGTGAGTTTTTTTAATAAGACAAAAATAGTTAAGGGACTTAAACAATCAGAAAAAAATTTTAGGGACTTAATCACAAAACTAGGAAAAGTTTATTGGGTTTTTTCGATATTAACCCTATTAAATTCAAACTAATTAACCTCAATTACATCATTTTAATTCTTAGGATGTTACATTGATGAACCACTTGATACTTGTAACACCCCCCTTTACACATAAAAGTCACGTCAACACAATATCATAAGTGGCCATATCGCAGTTATCTCATAGTACACATGTCAGGGAGTAACACAAATCACTGATAATTAAAAACTAAAATACAAACATCTCAAAAGTCTGACATTGATAATCATCGCAATTAAACTAGCATACATCGCCTAACTGATAGCTATGATACATTGATCGGATATACAAACATAGATAGACAGTTTCTTAAAAGCTACTGTCAGCATACAATAAATACACATAGACACGATCCCTGATCAATTGGAAGCTCCTACTTCTGCGGCTGCTGCGGCTGTGACCCCATTTTTGACTGCCTGAGACACGTTAGACTAAAAAATGTAAGTTGGAAAAAACTCGTGAGTACGTGAGGGTTAGACGCTGCAGAATTAAACACATATAGCACAACACATAACACATAGAATATCATCACTCAATACGCCTCGTAATACCTAAGGTAATCTCGGATCTCAATGCGCATCTCAACTTAAGGGGACGCCGTTACCCAGCTAACAGACAGCACACAGTAGTGGTTAGCTACACAATAGGCACATGAGCGATCTGGCAATAACGCTGCTGTATATATACAGTCTCATACTTCATGACTGGTTAGGGACAGTCAGCCTGCGCGATCGCACATCACGGCTACTCTGGGAAAAGTCTCAACTCATATACATAGCACATATAATAAGGTAGATAGAATCATACCTGAGGCACCACATCTCTGTCACTTATTTAGTAAGATCTAACCCGACAAAGTTCAAACCAAACCCTATATATACTTTCCATATTTAGTAAGATCCGACCCAATAACCCGAACCTGATATCGCATTTTCACAATTAATATCAATTTAGCCAATTTAACTCCGTGATCTCATAATTATAATTAATCCACTAAAATAATAGTCCGGCGCCACGCATAACTCATTCCCAACACGTACAATCCACTAATTGGAATTTTATTCGACCAACACAATAATAATAATTTAAACATCCATTAAAATAAATCCACGTACCAGGTAAGATTTCGGGATGTTACAAATCCTCCCGTGTTAATAAGATTCCGTCCCGGAATTTAACTCGAAGTATGGAATAGTTGCGGATACGTGCTCCTCATCTCGGACTCGGGCTCCCAGGTAGAGCTAGTACCCTTATGATGTCCCCACTGAACGAATACTAACACGATCTCTTTATTCTTCAACTTTTTCACTTTGCGATCGGTAATGGCCTCGGGCTACTCAACATATCTTAGCTGACCGTCAACAGAGATCTCAAACAATGGCACATACATATCATCTTTTGCCAGACACTTTCTCAGATGACTCACATGAAACGTGTTGTGCACGCTGGCCAACTCTGGAGGCAATCTCAGTCTATACGCCTGATCCCAGACTCTGGCAATGATCTTAAATGGACCGATGTACCGCGGACTCATCTTACCTATGTGTCTGAATCTGATAACTCCCTTCCACGACGATACTTTCAACATAACGCGGTCCCCAACTCTGAACTCAAGCTCAGTTAGACGATGGTCGACATAACTCTTCTGTCAGCTTTGTGCAACTCTCATGTGCTCGCGAATCATTGCCACCTTATCGCTCGTCTCTTGCAACAACTCAGGCCCGCTGATAGGTCGCTCGCCGACCTCACCCCAAGTCCCAACACATAGGGGTTAAACATTTACGCCCATATAACGCCTCAAACGGAGCCATCTTAATGGTGGCGTGGTAGCTGTTATTATACACAAATTCCACTAACGACAAATGAACGTCCCAACTACCATTGAAGTCAATCGCAAAAGCTCGTAACATAACCTTAGGAGTCTGATTCGTACGCTCTATTTGCCCATCTGTCTGAGGTCTGTATGCCGAACCCAACTGAACACTCGTGCCGAGTTCCCACTGAAAACTTTGCAAGAACCTCAAAGTAAAGTGAGCAACTCTATCAGACGTAATCGACTTCGGAATCCCGTGCTTTGAAACCACCTCATTAATATAAAGACGTGCCAACTGATCCATCGTAATGGTACTGGGAATTGCTAGAAAATGAGCACTCTTCGACAATATATCCACAATCACCCAGATCATATCAAAATCATGCGTGGAAGTCTAACGATAAAGTCCATCGTGATATGATATCACTTCCACTCGGCGATCTCTAAAGGCTGTAGGTGACCGTGCGACTTTTGATGCTCGGCTTTCACACGTAGACAAGTCATACATTCCTCAACGTAACGACCCACATCTCTCTTCATCCCAGGCCACCAATAAAACTTGTGTAGATCTCTGTTCATCTTGGTGCTCCCAGGGTAGATAGACAGTCTCGACCGATGCGACTCATCCAGTATCAGCTGGCGAAGATTCCCAACTCTCGGAACCCATACTCGGTCATGAAACGTAAACAACCTTATGATGTCTCTGATCAGAGTCTCAATCTTCCTAGTAAGCCGCTCTCTCTTCATATTCTCAGCTCGCAGACCCTCTATCTGCGCTAATCTCAAACTCTCTATCCAGGTCGAAGTAATCTCAAGTCTCGCAGTTTGAGAAGTCATAGTCTGGCCGCATGCCTTGCGGCTCAACGCATCTGCCACAATATTCGCCCTACCCGGGTGGTACTGAATCTCGCAGTCATAATCTTTCAGCAACTTTAAGCTACACCGCTGTCTCATGTTCAACTCTTTCTGACTAAACATATATTGAAGACTCATATGATCTGTGTACACAATAAACAAAGACCATACAGATAATGTCACCAAATCTTAAACGCAAAAACGATGGCATCTAATTCGAGATCGTGCACAGTATGGTTCCCTCGTAGGTCTTCACCTGTCTCGACACATACGGTATCACCTTACCTCGCTACATCAGGACGCAACCCAACCCAGTATCATACGCATCACAATACACAATGAAATCCTCTGTACCCTCTGCCAATGCTAATACTGGAGCCTGACATAACCAGGTCTTCAACTCTCTAAACGCAAGCTCCTGCTCATCGGACCACACAATAGGTATGGACTGCCGTGCCAATCTTATCAATGGCGTGGAAATCCTCGAAAAGTCCTGGATGAAGCGACAATAGTATCCGGCTAGACCCAGAAAACTGCAAACCTCAGGCACTGTCCTGGGCGGCTCCCAACTCATTACGACCTCTATCTTTGCAGGATCCACTTTAATCCCGTCAGCCTTCACAACATGCCCTAAAAACTGGACCTCACACAACCAGAATTCGCACTTGGAGAACTTCCCATACGGTTTCTCCGTTCGCAGCACAGTTAAAACCTCTCGCAAGTGCTGATCATGGTCCTCAGCACTCCTCGAATAAATCAGGATGTCGTCGATAAACACGATCACGAACTGATCCAACATCGATCTACACACCCTGTTCAAAAAAGCCAGGTGCTTTAGTCAATCCAAAAGGCATCACAAGAAACTCATAGTGGCCATATTGTGTCCGAAACGTAGTCTTTGGAACATCCACAGCTCTGACTCTCAACTAATGGTAACCAGATCGTAAATCAATCTTCGAGAAATAGCCCGAACCCCACAGTTGGTCAAACAAGTCGTCGATGCGTGAAAGCGGATATCTATTCTTCACTATCACATTGTTCAGCTCTCTATCAATAATACACATCCGCATCGTGTCGTCCTTCTTCTTTACAAAACAGGTGCTCCCCACGGGGATGAACTCGGACGGATGAATCCACGATCTAACAATTCCTGAAGCTGTGACATCATCTCTCGCATCTCAGTAGGTGCCAGCCTATAAGGCGTCTTAGCTATTGGCACCGCTCCAGGGATAAGATCAATGCGAAACTCAACTTGTCGATTTGGCGGTAACCCAGGCAACTCATATGGAAATACCTCAGGGAAATTTCTAATCATGGGTCTATCCTCTATGGTATTCTTCTCTTTACAGGCGTCAACAACATAAGCCAAGAAGGTCTCGCACTCCTTAGAAACATATCTCTGAGCTCTGGCCATAGATACTATACTAATCTCACCTCTGCACCGCTCACCATACATAGTAACACTCTCATTGTCTGAAATAGGTATTCGGATCATCTTCTTTGCGCACAAAATATCGAGCTGCCTGGCTGTTATCCAATCTATACCCACAATGACATCAAAACTGCTGATCTCGATCGATAGCAGATCAATAAAAAAATCTGTGTGCATCAATCTCTGTATACTCGGCTCACTAACGCTTTACTCCCATCAACCCTCTCAACAACTAACGGAACAAACAAAGCAGTAGAAGGAATAGAAAAGTACGCACAAAACACAATAGACACGTACGAGCGGTCTGCTCCAGAATAAAACAAAACACGGGAACTGAGCCCATTCAGGATGTACGTACCAGAAACCACGTCTGTAGACTCTCATGCCTCCTCTGTAGTTGCTTGAAACACTCTACCACGGCCTCTGGGAACTGTCTCACGACGGCTCGATGTTGCGGTCTCCAGCTCTGGTCCCGCTGATGCTCGCTCCCTACACCACTACTCCTAACTCAGGACAATCTCTCGCAATATGACCTGGCTTCCCACAACGAAAGCACAGAGAATCTACTGAAGTACAAGTCACAGTAGTATGACCGTACTGATCACAATGATAGCATCACGACTGTTGGGGCATACACGGCTCGGCATGACGATGGCGACACCTGTGGCAGTCTTTCTCTCCATACGAGCTCTCCGAACGGCTCCTTGATAGCCGGGACCCCTGTCCCACACAGCTCTGACTCGGAGTGCTAAATCGCGATCTGACCTCCTCGATCTCTGATCTCGACCCCTGTCTCTGTTTCTGTCTCTACGGGACCCAGAACTCTGTCCCTGAAAACGCTGCTGATCAGGTTGGCTCTCTCACTGTGTATCTCGGGGCTCTCACCAGTAACTAGGGGACTGCTTAGATGTCCATGTCTTTTGTCTCTGCGCCGGAGGCTTCTCTCTCTGCTTCTCTATTTCTCTCTTCCTCATACGTGCCATCTCTACTGCTCGAGCAAATGTAGGAGTATCGTGCAGCCCAACGAACTCACGGATGTCAGACCTCAATACGGTAATAAAAACATCTGTCTTTCGGCCCTCTGTATCAATGAGCTACGTCGTGAATTGGGAATACTCATTAAACTTATCAACATACTGTTGAACAGTCATATCGCCCTGCTACAAATGGAGAAAACGACGCTCCATCTCTTGGCTCTCATCACGAGGAATGTACTGTAACTCAAACACGGCTCTGAACTGATCCCAGGTCATGGCATAAGCAGCAGATGAGGTCATAGAAGGCTCGATGGACTTCCACCACTGGCAAGCCCCACCTCTCAATAGATAGGTTGCATAACCAACCATGTCTCTGGGGTCTACGTGCGCAACTCGGAAAGACACCTCTATCTCTCGCTCCCAAGCCATGGCTACACCAGAATCACCCCCACCTCGAAACTCTGGCGAAGCTCCTGTCATATATTCTTTGAAATATCTGCCGCTCTGGGTAGTGGAGGATGAACCACCTGTCCCTGAATCTGCACCCGTCATTGGCGCAGCACCCATACCCTAACCTAGACCTTGCTGACTGTAAAACTGGGTCAAAATCTCTAGAAGTTACGACTTGCGGATAAACTCGTCACCCACCGGTCTACCTATGCCTGAACCCTCCCCCTAATCTGCCATAATATCCTGCACAAACCAAAATATAAGATAACGGATACACCACCCAACGTTATACAATAAGCTAGGTCACTTAATTCCACTAGAATCAATCTCAGGGAAGATTCCCACAGATCTGAACACGGTTTAAGTTAAGCATCCACTAATGATACTTAGACTTCAAACCAAGCTTTGATACCATCAATGTAACACCCTCCTTTTACACATAAAAGCCACGTCAACACAATATCATAAATGGCCATATCGCAGTTATCTCATAGTACACATGTCAGGGATTAACGCAAATCACTGATAATTAAAAACTTTAATACAAACATCTCAAAAGTCTGATACAGATAATCATCGCAATTAAACTAGCATACATCGCCTAACCGATAGTTATCATACATACTGATGGATATACAAACATAGATAGACAATTTCTCAAAAGCTACAGTCAGCTTACAACAAATACATATAGACACGATCCCTGATCAATTTCCAGCTCCTACTTCTGCGGCTGACGTGACCCCACTTTTTGACTGTCTGAGACACGTTAAACCTAGAAACGTAAGATGGGAAGCCTGTGAGTACGTGAGGGTTAGACGCTGCAGAAATAAACACATATAGCATAACACATAACACATAGAATATCACAACTCAACACGCCTCGTAATCCCTAAGGTACTCTCGGATCTCAATGCGCATCTTAACTCAAGGGGACGCCATTCACCAGCTAACAGACCACACACAACAGTGGTTAGCTACACAATAGGCACATGAGCAACCTGGCAATAACGCTGCTGTATATATACAGTCTCATACTTCATGACTGGTTAGGGACAGTCAGCCTATGTGAAAGCACATCATGGATACTCTGGGAACAGTCTCAACTCATACACATAGAACATACAACAAGGTAGATAGAATCATACTTGAGGCGCCACATCTCTGTCTCATACAACACATCACAAGATACACAAACACAACTAGTAAAACAAGCGCGCTTTTGAAAAGGACTCGAGGATTCACCTATCCACTAAATCATCTACTGAATAGAATCCTATTGCGGCTCGGATCGCTGTCGGCTCGACCCTGTACACATAACTGATCCCAGAATATTAATACAAACCTAACTGATATACAAACAAACCCAAACACAGACGCTGTAACTGAACCAGACCCAACAAGCAACTGTTAGGCACAAAAAGGCTTCAGTCAAACCTGCTCTACATCTTAGAGGAAGATTTTTAATCAAACCTGTTTGATGCACTTGAACGTATTATCTATGGCCTGTTTATGCCTTATTGAAACCTGAAAAGTGATTTGCAATATCAGCCAAAGCTGTTTACCCTGTTGCATTTGTTGCAACAGAGACAGAGTGTCCAAGCTGTTCTATCTGTTGAACAGGCTAGACATAAACTGTCTACGCTGCTCTGTTCTGTTGAGCAGCTTGGATAGATTCTAAGTGTTCTGTTCTTTGTGAACATGCTAAACACTTTATAGAATATGTTTCCAAGTCCTCATGTATTGTTTTTGGCTACAAGATTAGTTTACAAGTCGAAGACAAAATGGAAAATAGTAACTGCAAAAGCCTGCCTATGCTGTTCTGTTACATAAAGACAAACGGATATCTGAAAAGGGTGACAAACCTTTTCTTATATCAAAATGGCCTTAACAAAAGAAGAAAGATGCAAAGTTGACATTTCTCTTTTGGTTAAAGCCTTATGCAACAGTGACAAAAAGAAAAAGACAAAGATTCTGCCACATGAAGACAAGTCTGCTTTATCAACATGTGCAGATAAGGTGTTTTGTCTCTTTGGAAAGACATCCCACTTTCTCATTGTCCAATGAAGAAGCTTCAACGAGATTCTTAGTGAGAGTATAAAAGGAAGCTTCTAAGGATTGTGAGATATCTAAGAGTGAGAAATCAGATCGTGCATTAAAGAGTGTTTTTCATGCATGCAAGTCTGCTTGAATATAACAGTACGTGTGTCTAAGCTGTTCATACTCAAGCTGTCCATCTGTGTCTTGTAAAAACAGTGAGTTCATCTAAATGAGTGTAATCATTGTATCTAGTCTGAGTGTATCTTAGATTAGTTGAACATCTGTTGTATCTGTCATCTTAGCTTGAACCTTTCCGCAGTTCAGGCTTGTTTGTAATTAAAACTTGTTAATAATATACACAAACATTGAGAAGAGAGTATTGAATTTTAATTTGCTGTATTCACCCCCCCTACAGCTTAGAACAATACTCTAGGGAAACCTTTGGGACCTACAACTGGAATCAGAGCAGATAGAGTGTGTGTCAACTCTAGATCTCTCATTCTCCTACTTTCCCATGGACAACAGTGCTGCAAGTTCCTCCTCTTACTATGACAATGGTTCAATGGCCAAACCCCCCAAGTTCAATCATCAAAACTTCTCTGGTTAGAAGTGCAGAATGATGCTCTATTTAGAGAATATGGACGTACAACTGCCAGAGATAGTAATGGAAGGTCCCTATGTGCCAACTTCTGTTACTACTATCACTCCTGCTGTTGAAGGAGCTGCCCCTGAAATCAGGACCTTTGAGAAGGCCAAAGCTCAATGGTCTGATGAAGACAAAAGACTGGTTGCTCTGGATGCAAAAGCCAGGAATAACCTGGTCATTTCTTTTCCTAATGATGTGTTCAAACAGGTTGAGAAGATAAAGACTGCGAAGGAGATGTGGGATACTTTGTGTACCGTCTATGATGGTCCCACAATCACACTGGATAACAGGATCAACAATCTTGTTAGACAGTATGAACTCTTCTTTGCAAAACCAAAGGAGTCACTCACAGAAACCTACACCAGGTTCACTGCTCTTATCAATGGTCTCAAAGCTGTCGGGATCACAAAGGACAGTCTGACTCTGGTGAACAAGTTCTTGGACATCCTTCCTGAAAAATGGAACTACTTTTCTACCATATTGAGAAATTCAGGCACCTTCAAAGGTATGGATCTTGTAAACTTATATGGATCCCTACTGAATGATGAGCAGTCTAGGCAACAGAAAAGAGATGCCTTGGAAATGTCTAAGAGAGGTGCTGCCTTAGTGGCCAGCGTGAGACAACCTGTTGGTCAGGTATGTGATGTGTTCACACAACCTGATCAACAGACTGATGATGAAAGGGAAGAGAAGTCTGAAGAGGAAGGCGGTGAAGATCTTGCTGAACTTGATGATGAGCAAATGATTGCAATGCTTGTCAAAAAGTTCAACAAGAAAAGGTTTGGTAGAAGAATGCTGCAGGGGAACTCAAATGCGGTCAAAAAGAAGGCATTTGATAAATCCAAGGCTGAGTGCTTTAAATGTGGCAAGACTGGACAAATAGCTGCTGACTGTGTGTCAAAAGCTGTTGGTCAGTCATCCAAACCATTCAAGACAAATAGGGACGATGGCTACAGGGTTTAGTACCTTATGGCCATGGCTAAGCTGAAAAAGTTGGAAAACTCAGTGGCTTCCAACAAACAAAAGGGACTCATGGCTGAGACATGTGATTGGGAGGAATCTGATTCATCTTCAGATCAAGAAGATAACAACTGTCTGATGGCCAACACTGATGTCCCATCAACTAGCAACTTCAAACAGGATCTGGCTGAAGCTCAAGCCTTCAGCAGCTTAGAGAACTGGAACCCCACAATGATGTACAAGGTACAAAACTTTATGGCTTACAGTTCTGATGAAAAAGTAAAAATGTTTGAATACATGCTTGTTGATCTTACTGTCTGAAATCTCTAAGCTTAAAAATGATCTTGACATAAAATCCAGTAAACTGGACAGCTTCCATAAGTTGGAAACTGAGCTTGATGAATTAAAACACATCAACCCCATTTTACTAGAAGAAAAGAGAGAGACAGATGTAAAACATGCAAAGCTTCAAAAGATAGTTGACTCTTGGTGCCAATCTGCACAAAAAGTCAGCCATTGCATTAGTCAACAGATCCCTACAGAAATCCAAGCCTATCTTGGAGGGGATCTTGACAAAGCAGCTTCTATTGTAGAGATAAATAATCTGAAAGATGACTTATCCACTCTTGGTGAGCTTCCTAGCACTTTCATTCAGAACGTAAATGGTAAGCTAGTCTCAACAAACAAGTTTGTTAGGCCTTAAATTACCGATAGCTTGTGTGAAAAAGCTCCAAAAGCTGATGATGGAATATGTTCTCCATCGATTCAACCTGCAAAGTGCTCTGCTGATTCACACAAGCAAAAGAAAGGAAAACATGCTCAAACTGCAGCTATGGACTCTAAACCTGTTGACAAAACAGGCTCTGGGTCCAAAGATGATGGTAAGAGACCTGTTAATTTTTTTGATGCTAATCATTTTGAGAAAAAGTTTCCAAAAGGTAAGCAGTCTGCTTTCAACAGGGGTAAGTCTCATGTTGAAAGCAAATCTGCTGTGGTTTCAAATAAGTTTTTAAATCATAGTGGAAAATTGGTTATAAATGAAGCTAAGTCTTTCAGAACCAAAAACCAGTGATCATGTTGATAGGCAACATCAATCACATCTCAGTAAGGGCAAAGGCAAAGCCATTGCTCAACCTGAGAAATTTGGGAATAAGTTTCCCAAACCTGTGGAAGGTCAAAAGCCAATCAAGCTTCCTGCGTTTGATATTTGTCCTCCCAAAAAAGGGAAGAAGAAACAGGAAAGCTTTTGCTATTGTGCCTTCCACCCAAACTGTTGATTCATCTAAAAATACTAATAAGTTCGCTAAACTTGCTGATAGAATCAACAAAAATAATTCAGAATATGTTTCTGGAGGTTCTTCTTCCAAAAAGGCTAAAAAGAGAAAATGCTATAAGTGTGGGAAGAAGACACATATGGCCAAAGACTGTCCTGAAACCGAGGACATGATGCCTGTTGACTCTGCTAGTTCCATCATTGCAAAAACAAGCAGTGTTGGAAGTAACATAGTCAATGAGGATGGTATTCAAGCTGATACCATCCAAATAGGAAATATTAGTGTGGATATCTCTGGTCCATCAACAAAGGTTGATGAAGTAGGAGAACTCATTGCTATGATGAGTTCCCCTAAAAATGACTAATATTTTCTCATGACACTTTGCAGGACAAATAACCATCCCAGGTTTGGACTTGGACAGTGGCTGCTCAGGACATATGACAGGTTGCAACGACCTGCTGAGTGATCTCAGGCCTGAAAAAGGGCCAAAAGTCACATTTGGTGACAATGTACAGGGATCCACAGAAGGGTATGGAACTCTTCAAGCTGGTGTTGTAGTATTCAAAAGGGTAGCCTATGTGGTTGGGCTGAAACATAATCTTGTAAGCATTAGTCAACTGTGTGATGATGGCTACAAGGTTAACTTTGATGAGCACCTAGGTTACATACTGGATCCCCTAGGCAAAGTTGTGCTGTGTGCACAATGAAAGAAAGGTGTATATGTTGTGGACATGAAATCTGCTGATCCCACAACTGAAACCTGCTTTATCTCAAGAAGCAATGCAGACCTGAACTGGTTATGGCACAAAAGGCTATCACACTTGAACTTCAAGAATATCAACAAACTCTGTAAGAAAGAGTTGGTAACAGGTTTGCCTTCTATAACTTTTGTAAAGGATAAACTCTGCACAACTTGTGAGAAAGGCAAGCAGAGAAAATCATCTTTTAAATCTAAGCACAATTTCTCTATTGATACTTCTCTCTTCTTAATCCACATGGACTTGTTTGGACCAATCAGTGTCCCAAGTCTAGGAGGAAGAAGATACACTCTAGTAATGGTTGATAAGTTCTCCAGGTTTACATGGGTGATATTTCTGAAGAGCAAAGGAGAGGGTGCTAGAGAAATCATTGGATTTATCAAAAAGATGGAAATGCTGAACTCTGCTCAAGTCAAGCAGCTTAGAAGTGATCATGGTACTGAATTCAGAAACAGTACTATTGAAGACTTCTGTGAAGAAAGAGGGATCTCACAGAACTTTTCAGCAGTAAGAACTCCACAACAAAATGGAGTTGCTGAAAGGAGAAACAGAACTCTCATTGAAGCTGCTAGAACCATGCTGTGTGCATCAGGTTTAACTTCATCATTTTGGGCTGAAGCTGTCAACACTGCTTGCTTCACCCAAAACAGATCCTTGATGGTAAAAAAGTTCAACAAGACTCCCTATGAATTACTCAAAGGGAGGAGGCCAAATGTTAGCTACTTCCATGTGTTTGGATGTCCCTGCTTCATTATGAATCAAAGGGACCAATTGGCAAAGTTTGAACCCAAAGCTGATGAAGGTGTGTTTGTTGGATATATACAGCTATCTCCAAAGCCTACAGAGTATACAACAACAAGAGAAAGGTGATAGATGAATCTATTAATGTCACCTTTGAAGAGTCTAGGAGTGCCTCCACCAAAGCTGTTCCTGAATCAGTTTCAGAAGAATTCAGCTTTGATGATCTTATGCATTCCATCAGTGAAGAAAAGGACTCAAAAGCTTCCACTACATCAAGAGTGGCACCTGCTAATCATGATGGGCATGATGATGACTATGTTGATACACCCTGTGTGAATAAGTGTACTTACATAATTACAACTTCATGTCCTGAACCAATCAATGCTGATTTTCGTGGATCCTCTGCTGATATGTTCAACAATGGAGAGTCATGCTCAACAAGTGAACATGCTCAAGATATCAGTGTGTCTGAAAATCTTGAGAGCTGCTCAATAGGACCTGTTGAAGATACAAATAACTCAAGAGAATCCTCATTGAAGCAAGATCCTAAGTAGATCAGGTGTCACCCAAATGATCAAATAATTGGTGACATCAGCAAAGGGGTGCAAACAAGATGGGACAGCTTAGGGAACTTTTGTATGTTTTCTAGCTTTGTGTCCCTAATGGAGCCTAAAAAGTGGATGAAGCACTTAAAGATGCCAATTGGATCACTACCATGCAAGAAGAACTTAATCAGTTTGAGAGAAACAAAGTATGGAAGCTGGTCCCTGCTCCTAAAGAAAAAACAATAATTGGCACAAAATGGGTTTTCAGGAACAAGATGGATGAGCAAGGTCAGGTCATTAGAAATAAGGCTAGACTAGTTGCTCAAGGCAACAGACAGGAGGAAGGCATTGACTATGATGAAACATTTGCTCATGTGGCCAGGTTAGAGGCAATTTGTTTGTTTCTAGCCTAGACTGCTCATAAGAGCATGAAGGTATTTCAAATGGATGTGAAGAGTGCATTTTTGAATGATAAGCTACAAGAAGAAGTCTATGTCAAGCAGCCTCCAGGTTTTGAAAATGAACATCATCCAGGTTTTGTCTATAAGTTGGACAAAGCTCTCTATAGTCTAAAACAAGCCCCTAGAGCCTGGTATGACACTCTAACTGATTTCCTTATGAGCAATGGTTATCCCATAGGTAAAATGGATACCACACTGTTCATAAAGAAGGTGAAGTCTGATATTATGCTTGTTCAAATTTATGTGGATGACATAATATTTGGTTCTACTAATGAGCAGTTATGCAAGAATTTTTCACTACTCATGAAATCTAAATATGAAATTAGTATGATGGGAGAACTTACTTTCTTTTTAGGACTGCAGGTTAAACAAACCTCAAATGGTATTTTCATAAGTCAAAAAAAGTATACTTTAGATCTTTTGAAAAAGTTTAAATTTAATCAAAGTTCTCCTATCAAAACCCCAATGGCAACCAATGTCAAGTTGGATGCAGATGCCAGTGGCAAAGCTGTTTCAGTGACAACTTACAGAGCATGATTGGGAGCTTGCTGTATTTAACCGCTAGTAGACCTGATATTATGTTTGCTACCTGCTTATGTGCTAGGTTTCAAGCTGATCCTAACGAATCACATCTAACTACTGTAAAAAGAATCTTCAGATACCTTAAGGGTACACCAGGTTTGGGTCTTTGGTATCCCAAAGACTCAAGCCTTGAGCTAACAGGATATTAAGATTCTGATTTTGCAGGCTGCAGTTTAGACAGAAAAAGCACAACAGGTGGATGTCAACTTCTTGGTGGGAAGTTGATAAGTTGGTGTAGCAAGAAGCAGAACTCAGTTTCTACTTCTACTGCTGAAGCTGAGTATATTGCTGCTGGAAGCTGCTGTGGGCAGATTCTGTGGATGCAGCATCAGCTTGAAGACTATGGACTTGTATATAGGAAGACTCCTATTCTTTGTGATAATACAAGTGCTATAGCTATCTCCAACAATCCAGTATTTCATTCCAGAACAAAGCAAATAGAGGTCAGACATCACTTCATCAAAGATCACATCCAGAAAGGTAATGCGGAGGTAAGTTTTATTTCCACAGATGAATAGCTTGCAGACATTTTCACCAAGCCTCTTGATGAAAACATGTTTAATTATCTTGTCAGCAAGCTAGGCATGTTAAATAAAAGTGACTAAGTGTCCTCTATGTTCTAAGTTATTGTATCTCTCACACTGCTCAAGTTCTTCTGAACAGCTTAGACAGAACAGGCTATGCATGTTCTATACTTAGCCAATTTCTGAAAACTTGAACAGCTTGAGCGTATAACAGGTTTGAAGACATCAGTGTTCACCTCAAACCTGGTCTGTTAATCAAGCCTCCAATCTGCTCACTCTCTCAACCTGTCATACAAGACATTGTCTTGTAACCTGATCAGCTATTGAACACAACCTGTTCTTACATAGCTGAACAGGTTGAATGAACAGCCTGAATAATGAACAGCTTTTGATGACCCTACTCATAACAGGTTTGACCAACAACTTAGACCATCAGTTTTAATTACCTTTCTTCACAATTAAGTTACTTAATTTTTGTTTTTATTTAACTTAATTACTGCGGATAATGTGGCTTAACGTGTGTTAGTGATTAAAAAGGGCTCAAGTGTAACAACCTAGTTTTATCTAAACTTAATTATCTGATTTTCGAACCGATAATGTAATATTATTACATTATTTGAATTATAATTTAATTAAGTTATGAAATATTTAATTAAATTATATAAATATTTATATTATGATTTAATAATTATTAAAGATAATTAAATAAAGGAGATATAAGATACAAAAGTAATAGTGAGTTAAGTAGCAAATATAACTAGATGAAGTATATAAACGAGATTTATGATTCATAAAATCACTTTTACTCTCTCTCTCTCTACTTTTTCTCTCTACTCTCTCTCTACTTCTCTCTAATTTATCTCCCAAACCGACTGGCCGATTATCGAGTTCTATACGTCAACGGAAAGATCTCGGAGAATACTACAAGAATTTGCTAGTACATGTTCGATTTCGTACGAATTTGAGGTAAGAATCGATACTTTTAGTTTTCATATTTTCGTTTTTGAAAATAAGAAATTCGAATTTATCAATTTTCATGAGATTAAAGCTATTTAACTTGAGTTTTAAATAGAATATGTGTAATATAATCGAACTTAGGCTTAATACTTAACATATTAGTGATTTTAGACTTAGAAATTCATGATTTAAAGTTGTAAATAGGAACAAATTCGAGAATGCCAAGAACAAACTCGAAATACATGAAACAAACTCGAATTTTGGCTAAAATCGAATATTGGCTTCGAATTTAATCTCAAACTCGAATGTGAATTCGAAATTAGGTCCATCATTCGACATAAACCATATATTTGAAGTGGGAATTCGAATTTATTGCATGGACTTCGAAATTAATAAGTATTCGAATTTGGCATATAAATTCGAAAGGCATGATTTGAATATAGCTCCTAGGATTCAATTTTTTTAGCCTAATTGTAGGTCCCGAGAGGTTCCCAAAGAATATAGCTTTAAGCTGTAGAGGGGGGGTGAATACAGCTATTTAAAAACTACACATTGTTTTCTCAATGTTTGTATGTATTATCAACAATTTGTTAATTACAAACAAGCTTGAATGCGGAATAGTTTAAGCTGAGATGACAGATACAACAGTATGTTCACTAGTCTAAGAGAAACTCAAACTAGTATACAATGAATACACTCACTAAGAAGCACTCACTGTGTTTACAAGACTTAAGGGAACAGCTTATGTAAAACAGCTTAGACACACAGATACTGATTTACACAGAAGGCTTGCATGCATGAAAATCACACTTGCACGTTCACTCTTGGTTTCAGCACTTAGCTTTCTTCACTCCTCTTTCTGTCCTTAGAAGCTTCCTTTTATACTCACTCAGAGGATCTAAGAGAAACATCTTCATTGGACGGAATGAAAAAGGAGAAGTCTTGTTGAAAAGACAACATAACCTTTTCTGCACTTTTCTGAAAAGCAGACTTGTCTTCACATGTGCAGAACTTTTGTCTTTTTTACTTTGTCTACTGTTGCATTGCCTTTAACTAATTTAGGAATGTCAACTTTGCGTCTTTCTTCCTTGTAAAGGCCTATTTTGATATAAGAAAAAGGTCTGTCACCCTTTTTCAAATAACCTTTTGTCTTCATGTAACAGAACAGCTTGGGCAGGCTGAGCAGTTCTGTTTTCCACTTTGTCTTCGACTTTGTAAACTGATCTTGTAGTCAAAAACAATACATGATGACTTGGAAACATATTCCATAAAGTGTTTAGCCTGTTCACAAAGAACAGGTTCTGTTCACAAAGAACAGAACACTTTAAAAATGCCCAAGCTGCTCACCAGTGTAGAGCAGCGTAGACAGTTTATGTCCAGCCTGTTCAGCAGACAGAGCAGCTTGGACAAACTGTCTTAGTTGCAACACATGCAACACATAGAACAGCTTATGACTAATATTGCAAATCATTTTCAGGCTTCAATAAGGCATATAACAGGCCTTAATTCAACCTTCAAATGCATCAACAGGTTTGATTATCAATCTCCCCCTCAGATGTAGAACAGGTTTGACTGAGGCCTTTTTGTGCCTAACAATCTCCCCCTATTTGCAATAACCAGTCTAAGCTGGTCTTATCAAAAATCATTGTATATTTTTACAGTACATTTTGCAGAATTGAAATTACAACATTACAGTAAAGTAAAAGATCAGTTTATATATACACTGATTCTTGATTACATACAACAACACATGTTTTACAAGAGTACAACTAATGTACTAAAGTATTTTACAACTAATGTAAAAGAAAAGATTACAACTTATGTAATAATGTACAACTAATGTACAAGATGTTTGGACTGTTTGAGTTGGGAGCAGATAATGGCAAGCCTGTCCAACTGATGGACAGCTCCCATTCTTCACCTACCCAGATGGCAGGTGGACTTCATTACACTGGAGGGGGTTCCTGGAACATCTTTTCCATTTCTTCTCTTGTATCCTCAAGTTCTTGAATTTCACTTCTGATGAACATGAACTTGGGATCATTAAGCTCTCCTCTTTCATAGAAGCCTCTGAGCTGATCCCAGACGGCTGCTCTCCATCTGCTAGACTGCCTAAATGAAACTGCAAGTCTGAAGGCGGCAAGTTGTCTCAGATCAACTTTGTACAGCTCTGAGGCTCTTTGGAAGCACTTCTTCTGAGTTAGGAGATCTACAAAAATGCCCCCAGCTCAGGTTCTTCAATAATTTTGCCATCCTCAAACTCTATTCCACTTGGCAGGCTATGATCAACTCCCTTCATTTCAATGGCATAGTCGCCCTGTTCGATCAGTGTAAGGAGTAGCTCCATCTCTGTGTCCTTCTTTGTTCTCCTGGCCTTTATTTTTGGATGTGTCACAAAGACACCTTCACTAATTTCCTTAGATATCTGGCCAAGATCCTTTACTCTTTCCATCAACTTCTTGACATATGCCCTGATCTGTTTAGCAGTTTCAGACTTTGATTCACTCAGGGCAACTGCCAGCTCAATCCACTCCCTGTATCCCATCTGACCTACACCAGTGTGGTCATAAGTTTCCAATTCTGGGCCTGTTGCACCCATCCTTGTTATTTTAAGCTTCCACTGACTGCCTTTCCTTGATATAGGGACAGCTTTGACAATTGCTTCCTTGGCTAGCCTTCTTTCAGCAACATCATGAAACTTTTTCTTAGCCAAGTTGTCAAAGTGGTATTGAGCTCTTGCATGGGGTACTGTTGATTTGGTCACAGAGACCTGAGTACCTTTCTCTACTTCCTTCTCTTTCTCCCCTGCTGATTGTCTGGCAGCTTCCATTATTTTCTTTTGCACCTCCAAGGTAGACATTTTAATTTTCTTTGCTTCTTGGAGTGCATAGGATTTAGCAGCTTTAGCAGATTCTTCTTCTTTTCTCAATTCCTCCAGAGCTTGAAGCTGTTCTTCTCTAAACTCAAAGTACTTGTGCATAGGAAGACCCATCTCTTTAGCCCTGGCCTTGTGAAATTGAATTTCTGCCTGTTTCTGCTGTATGGGATCATCAGCTGCCTTTTCTTTTTCTTTAGCTGCTGCTGTAGTGATAGCAACCTCAGGTATTTCCTCTTCTTCTTCTTCTTCAGTTAGAATTAAGTGCCTCATTTTACTGCTAGGCCTGTCCTAAGGAATGACTTCCTCCCCCTTAGACTGAGCAGGGTTTGGAGAGACAGCCTGAGTAGGCATAGCAGCTTGAGAGGCGCCTTCAGCTGTACCTGTTTCAAAGACATCTGCTGGCTGACCAGTGTGAGTTGCAGACACTGGTATCTCCTTAGGAGAAGAAGTTTTCTCCCCCTTAGACTTAGTCTTCGAGGCAGATGACTTCTCCCCCTTTGAAGGAGATGAGGCAGCGACTTCAACACCTGGTCTGCCTGAAGACACAAAGTCAGCAGGCTTGCCAGCAGGTTTAGCAGAAGGTTTAGGACCAACAAGGCTAGTCACTAAGAAAGCCAAGTTATCCTTCACCTCTGTAAGCTGGGAAAGACAGGTCTGAAGAGAAGAGGAGTGGGAATCAGCAAGGGATGTGAGCTTAACAATATTTTCCCTGTCAGACGCTGTGAACAGCAGAGTTTGCAGTTGTGCAAGATGAAGTTCTAGAGAATCTTGCACATCAGCAAGATCTGATGACACAGAGTTTGATAGGGAGCCAATTAGAGTTTGTAAGCTAGCCAGAGTGGCTGGAAGGGTAGAGTTGCAAGAAGTGAGAAGTGATGACAGCTGTTGAGAAATAGCTGTAATTGAGGACACAGAGTCCTGCTGAATGGAAAGAATAGAGGAAAGGGAGGTGGACACAGTTTGCAGCTGAGCAGTGAGTGCTAACAGCTGTGGAGATTGATCAGGCTGTGGAGTGGTAGGGAAAGAGGCCTTGAACGAATCAAAGAACCCCTGAAGTTGTGCAGACACAGAGTCTGATATGATGGAGGGTAGAGAGTTCATGGTGGTTTCCAAAGAACCAACTTTGTTGGTCAGCAAAGAAAGCTGATCCTTCAAAGGCAGGTCTTTGGGAGATGGAGGTGTATGGGTAGATTGTTTTGAGTGGGTAGATGGAGAAGATGATGATGAAGCTGGTGTTTGAGGATGTGATGGAGAGGGAAGAGGGACTTTGGACAGAAGCTCCATAGCCTGGGAAAAAGTAAGATGACCCAGTTTGGAGGGATCAAGGGGTCCTTCAGCAGCGGCTGTAGCTGCATCACTAGGAGAAGGGGATGATGTTTGGGGCCTTTCAGATGCTGCTTGTGTTGCAACACCCTCATGAAGACCAGTGGTGGTTCCCTCTGCAGTGCCTTGGTCTAAAGGCACCTCATCATTGGGAGATGGGATATGCATTTCAACATCAGCAGTGGTGAAACCTGCTGATGGAATTTGCATGAAGGGAGCAGCCTTACCAGAGGGATGGTGTGATCCCTGAGGTTCATCAGCTTGGGATGTTGGTCCCTCAGCAGCTGTTTGGTGCAAAACAGCTGGATCATGGGGAGCAGAAGTTTGAGGCTGAGCTGCTGATTGGTCTATATCAGCAGCGTGGACACCTCGTGCAGACTCAGGGTGTGAGGAGATATGAGTGGGGGACAGTGTGGACACAGTATGGAGTGGAGAAGACTCCTGTCTTTCAATATCCTCAGCCTGTTGGGAGGCTGGGATAGTTGATGTGGGTATCTCCGTTTGTACAACTGGTTCCTGTTGGGAGGAACCAGAGGGTCTAGGCTGACTCTGGGTAGACTCAGATTGGAGTGAAGCAGGCTCCAAATGAGCTGAACCTGCTCCCAAAATAGGAGAGGCAACTGGGGTTGCTTCTTTTTCAACTGAACCCTGTTGAGAGGGAACAGAGGAGGTGGTTTTGTGGGCTGATTTCTTTTTGGAAATTGATTTTCTGTGATAGAGAATGGATGGAGTGGGTGATTGTGGAGAGGAGAGAGGATCTGTTTGGACAGGGTGTGAGACTGGGTCAGGAACAGTGGGGCTGGCCTGTTCCATAGTCTCTTGTGCCACAGAGGCACCAGCCACAAAGGCTTCAGGCTCAACAAATGAACCAGGGTGAGGAGCCTGCTCCTCCTCAGCCACAGAGGCTAAAGGAACAGACTCAGGCTGAG
>JAANYP010005328.1:59982-237685 GCA_020465985.1 Centrapalus pauciflorus | reverse complement strand
TAATTAAATTATATAAATATTTAAATTATGATTTATGATTTAATAAATTATTAAGATAATTAAATAAAAGATATATAAGATACGAAAGTAATAGTGGGTTAAGTAGCAAACATAACTAGTAGCAAACATAACTAGTTAGAGTATATAAACGGAATTTAAGTTTAGAAAATCAGATTTCTCTCTCTCTCTAGACTCTCTCTCTAAGATTTTCTCTCTCTACTCTCTCTCTACATCTCTCTAATATTTCTTCTAAACCGACCGTCGGATCATCAAGATTTATACGTCATCGGGAAGATCTCGAAGAATACTACAAGAATATACGGTTGCATGTAGGATTACACACGAATTTGAGGTAATTATTGACTAAACTCCCTAATTTCAAGAGTTTGGTTCGATTTTTATTAGAAACCGAAACCTAGGATTAAATAGTAAGAAATTTAGGTTGCATGTTTAAAATTTCTGAAGATTATGGTAAATTTAAGTTAACAGAAGTATCAGAAACAAAATCAACGGATTAATTCATTCAAATAAGTTCAAAATCTGAAATTTTAAGTAAAAATGTGTTTTGACAAAAATTAATCTATTTTGAATGATCTTGAATGAATTATGATGTTATGGATAAGGAAAATTGTATAAAAACACTTAATTAATGATAACACTACTTTATATTTCATTGCATGTTACTAAAAAGTGTTTTTGGGCAATTTTAATAAAAATCCGTATGAACACAAGAAGAACACCAAGAACAAATTTCTGGAAAATATGAAGACATGGGATCCGAATTCGGATGAGACCGAATTCGGATGAAGCCCCATTTCGAATCTATACTTCGGACAAAATATTTAAATTCGGATGGTGCCTAATTCGGATTCAGCACCATTTCGGATGAAGTACCATTCCGGACGGAAGGATGTCCGAACTCGGATGACCCGAGTTCGGATGGTGCCATTTCGGACAATGCTAGTTCGGATGAACCATTTCGGACCAAATTTGGATAATGCCATTTCGGATAATCTGGAACCGAATCCGGATGATCCGAATTCGTATGGTCCTAATCCGGATGTGATTTTTATAATTCAAAATATATACAACAGATTTCCTAATATAAATATGAATGATCAGATTTCCGAAATGTAACTTTATAAGACTTTGAGATTATTACTGACAAAGAATAGAAAGATTCTGATAAGATTTAAGAGATTGATGATAATATGATCAAAATATAAGATTTTGACATCAAAGACCAACGAATGAATCTTGAGCATAAATGATGAACACTGAATATATATTATTCAGATGATATAAGAGCTAATAAATATCAGAAATGATATTAATAACAGATTGAGCAACGAGCAAAAATGGCGAGCATCTGAAAGTCTGATATAAGTCAGATAGTGGTTCTATCCACTACAGATTGTGAGCAACAGAGCCAGAGCCAGAAACTAAAAGAACACAAATAGCCAGTAACTGTGAGTTGTAGATTTCATTTTAACTGCATATTATGTGAATTGAGACTTTTGTTGCATGATTCTGATTTATTGATAATCTGATCTTGAGCTTATTGAAATATTGTCATAGTATATTTACTATGATTTGTTGAGCTGAGTATTTCTTCTTCTAGATTCGATTCTTTGACGAGTCATTTGATTGTTAAGCTTAACACCATCACTATTGCTCAGTGTTGGGTTAATGTTAGGCTTATGATGTGCTGATTTACGTGATGAAAGCACAGAGGGTAGCTAGAGCTGAGCATTCCGATGATATCCATATAGAGCTTTTACTGGTAGCTAGCCCAGTACGTGGCTGATCCCCACTAATGATGCGTGTGTATGGATTTATCATCATCCGAGCATTCCTTATGAATTTGTCTAAAAGTCTCAAGAGCAACAACAGTTTTATAACTGGGAGCTGAGCAAAAGTCGCGCATCAAAAGAGCATTAATTGGCCAATGACCCTTCGAGATTGAGCTGTGCATGAGCCTAGTGCAGTGCATATAGAGCTAAGCCGTGCATGAGCCGAGTGCAGTGCATGTGCTTCCGCGTTCATAATTGCATGTTAAATGCGAAATTCTACATTCTCACTAAGCAATTAAGCTTACCCCGTTGTTGCATTATTTTTCAGGTAAAGGCAAAGGATTGGCTGAATCTAGTTCATAGGTCAGGACTCTGAAAGAGCTTGAAGTGCATTAGAACCCGTTTCAACACTTTGGTATTGTCAGATGAAAGAGCTTTGGGGTTCGGGTCTAGTTTATATTATGTGATTTGATTTGATGTAAAAGTCTAGATGTTTGTACCTTGCTACTTAAAATTGCCTCTGATTATAATTAACTTTTAATTCCGCAACTGTTAATTTTATCTTAGTTTCCTGATTGATATTGCGTTGCTACTGGGCCTTGACTTGAGACCTTTGAGAAAGCAGAGGGCCTCACAGGATGGTATCAGAGCAATAGTTTGAGTGAATCATTGTATTACGTGTAATACATGATCTCAAACTTGTGCAATGCTATAGTATCAATCATGACAGGATGGCTTGAACTAAGATAGGTTTCAGAGACTAGTAGGACGGGACATGAAAGGGTACAATGTGCTAGGCTAATGATCTAAACATTTAGTGATTTGAATTTCAGAGCTATGTCAGGAGAAGGTGGACCATCAGGTGGCATGACCCCAGAGCAAGTCCTGGAAATGATGCAACAACTAATAACCCAGAATAATGAGCAACAAAACAAGTTTATGCTAGAGCAAATTGAATCAATAAAGAAAACTGAAAAGAGAAATAAACATAAAAAGAAGCAAACTGAACAGTCAAGCGAATCGGAATCCGATAATGAGCACGTCAATAAGCGAGTTGTGCAGCCAAAAGGCTGTAGATTCAAAGACTTCAAAGCGAGTGGTGCCTTAACGTTTGAAGGCACAGTAGATCCAATACAAGCGTTAGATTGGGTAAGTCATACTGAAGAGATCTTCAGTATCTCAGAATGTCTGGACAGCAATAGAGTTAAGTTTGCTACAGCCCTGTTCGTTGGAGCTGCTAGAGCCTGGTGGAAAACACAAAGGAGCATCTATGGTGAGGAAGCAATTATGACACTGGACTGGGAACAGTTCTTGGAGATGTTCAACACCAAATACTGTCCAACAGACAAACAAGACGAACTCGAGATGCAGTTGATGCAATTGAAACAAGGAACTAAGACTGTTGATGAATACGAGCATGAGTTCTCGAGACTTTGCGGCTACTCGTCATATCAAGTAGCAACAGAAGAGCGTAAGATAAACCGATTCAGACTGGGTCTGAATCCAATATATAGAAGACAAATGAGCAGCATCAAGTTCACGACGTATCTCAGCATAGTGGAAGCAGCAAGGATGGTGGAGCGAGAATTCACAGATTCGAGTTGTGAACCCGTTATGATGGCTATAAGTCCTACATGTCCATCTCCACCTAAGAAACAGAAATCCAGTAGATTTTTCGGTTCATCAAAGACCAGTCAGCAGCAGTCACAAGCATCCTCTACACCTCAGAAGACTAGGGTCTATTCCCTACAGTCAGGAGCACGACCGTGTAAACGCTGTAACAAATTTCATAGCGGACGCTGCAACCCTAGAGATGTGACGTGTTACACCTGTAACCGGATTGGACATGGAAGCGATGAGTGCCCAGAAAGAAATGACGTATGCTACAGCTGTGGTGAGCGTGGACATTATGTCAAACATTGCCCAAATGCACGCATGTTTACCAATCCTGAACAACCAGTTGGCAGAACAATCCAACAGGGTACTACAATGATGCCAACAGCTAAGGCGCGAGCTTTCCACATAACTGCTGAAGATACAGAGGAGACACCAGAGACACCAATAGACCTCAATGGTAACTAATAATAAATTTCTTATATGCTAAAATGATTTAAATCTGTTGACATCAGAATTCTAATTCCAAAGTAAATATTGAGATAACTGTACAACTCTGTCATCGATAGTGAATAATGCGGATGACATATGGGTCGTATCAGTTGAAGTTATATACTAGTACATTTCCGATCAGAAATTATACCTATAAACAATATAGGTATTGTAATCTGAATCATGTATGATTCAAAACCCGAGAGAAATTGAAATTTGATCCTAAACACAAGCTACTTCGTAAATCCTTGTAATCTAAATGATTACAGTGTGTCTTATAACGAGACAGAGGTAGAAGTTGCTAATTAAATAATAATAATAAAACCTATTAAGAAGATGATCTTTGAACCAAATTGTTAAACACCCAATGACAACTTGAATTGAAATCAAAGAAGTCAGAGGCACAAAGCGAGAGTGATAAAGAAAAAGATTGAGATATTCGTGAAAGTCAAGCGATTAGTTATAAATGACCAATGAAAATGCCGTCAAATACCAAAATAAATGTAAGCATGGATTCTCATTATGTCGACGCGAGACTAGTGAGATATCTAATATGGAATTCCTATTCCATCTAACTGCATATAAAATAAAAAGCTTCTACCAAAAAGAGTGAAATGATCTTAAATTCAGAGATTCATCAATGAGAAGTCAAAACATAAGTCTATACATATAATTAAACAGAATCAAAGATTATTGTTTTGTCGAAGCCTCTTGACCGAATTGCACAGTGAAACAATAGAGGAAGGCGATGACGATAAAGTAGAAGATGAGTTAAATGGTCGTGGAGACGGTTTTAGAACACTGGTAACTCGAGATCTGACTTCAATAATAGAATCTGCCGTCATGTCTAATGAATCACACCGAGAAAGCCAAAGTAAATTATTGATTTCTATCAACTTGTTCCTTAGAATTCGATTCCGTATAATATTTGTTTTCTATGTTGTTAATATTCCTACTCGCTGGAAGATTCTAAAGCGTATGATCTCTTCAAGTTCGGGATCATATCTGACTTGTTTGAAATATCCATCAACCGCTGAAACCGTTGCGAAGAGGATGAGGACGATTGTAACTCCAAATTTGATTTTCTGTTCGAACTCCTGTTTTGATTGTTAAAGCTCTAAATACAACATTTCAACATTTTTGCCTCGATCTCTCATACTTGACTTCTAATCACTCTATCATCTTGGAGTATTTTGCTACTCGAGAGACTGATCATGTAAAAGATTTGGCGGATATTGCAGCGCAATTGAAGACCAAGGTAGGTGAGGTGGAGTCGTTACACGAAGAGTTGACTCCGATTGTTGTGCCAAAGGATAGATTTCATTTGTTTAATAGAGCAAAGAAAATTTTTAAGTCTTCACAACAAGTCAGCACAAATCAGAAATAAGTTAAACGATTGATGGTGATAACAACATCAATAAAAGATGTACTTCTTAAAGTACAGATATCAGATTCCCAAAAGCTCTACAGCAAGTTCCAAAGGAAAATGAAAGAGAAATATGAGCTAACTGAGATAGATTGAGCTGCAAGCTGAATTGAATGAGATATAAGGTTAAATCTCAAAAATCCATAGCAAATGAAACTTTTGCAATAATAAAGATGAGAGATTTAAAAGCCATAACTGGCTCAAGATCAAGCAAAAGAAAGATATGAGCTAATTATTACAATAAGATGCTAGCTGAATAGATTATTGCGTAAAGCATAAAGCTCATATATGAAGAGTATGAATAAAAAGTCAGAATTCCTAAAGTGATCAAGCAATGAAATAATGAATCAAATATGAACTCTGAAAAGAGAAATTTAAGTTCCTGTGCTTGAGAATCTCAAAGAAATAAAAAGATATGAAATACAGATGGTGCTTGTTCAGTGGAAACACCACAAAAGTTCGTATTAGTCTTGGGAAATCAAGAGATATCATAAAAGTTATCTGCCCAAGTCTGTTCGAACATATCTAACTTCGGGGACGAAGTTTGTGCGTGGTGGAGCCCATTCTGTAACAACCCAATTTTTAGCCCAAGTTAAATATCTGATTATCGATCCAATAATGTAATTTTATTACATTACTTTAAATTATAATTTAATTAAGTTATGAAATATTTAATTGAATTATATAATATTATGAATTATGATTTATTAATTATTAAGATAAGTAAATAAAAGATATATAAGTTACGAAAATACTAGTGGGTTAAGTAGCAAACATAACTAGTTAGAGTATTTAAACGGGATTTAAGTTTAGAAAATCAGATTTCTCTCTCTCTCTAGACTCTCTCTCTAAGATTTTCTCTCTCTACTCTCTCTCTACATCTCTCTAAGATTTCTTCTAAACCGACCGTCGGATCATCAAGATTTATACGTCATCGGGAAGATCTCGAAGAATACTACAAGAATATACGGTTGCATGTAGGATTACACACGAATTTGAGGTAATTATTGACTAAACTCCCTAATTTCAAGAGTTTGGTTCGATTTTTATTAGAAACCGAAACCTAGGATTAAATAGTAAGAAATTTAGGTTGCATGTTTAAAATTTCTGAAGATTATGGTAAATTTAAGTTAACAGAAGTATCAGAAACAAAATCAACGGATTAATTCATTCAAATAAGTTCAAAATCTGAAATTTTAAGTAAAAATGTGTTTTGACAAAAATTAATCTATTTTGAATGATCTTGAATGAATTATGATGTTATGGATAAGGAAAATTGTATAAAAACACTTAATTAATGATAACACTACTTTATATTTCATTGCATGTTACTAAAAAGTGTTTTTGGGCAATTTTAATAAAAATCCGTATGAACACAAGAAGAACACCAAGAACAAATTTCTGGAAAATATGAAGACATGGGATCCGAATTCGGATGAGACCGAATTCGGATGAAGCCCCATTTCGAATCTATACTTCGGACAAAATATTTAAATTCGGATGGTGCCTAATTCGGATTCAGCACCATTTCGGATGAAGTACCATTCCGGACGGAAGGATGTCCGAACTCGGATGACCCGAGTTCGGATGGTGCCATTTCGGACAATGCTAGTTCGGATGAACCATTTCGGACCAAATTTGGATAATGCCATTTCGGATAATCTGGAACCGAATCCGGATGATCCGAATCCGGATGATCCGAATTCGTATGGTCCTAATCCGGATGTGATTTTTATAATTCAAAATATATACAACAAATTTCCTAATATAAATATGAATGATCAGATTTCCGAAATGTAACTTTATAAGACTTTGAGATTATTACTGACAAAGAATAGAAAGATTCTGATAAGATTTAAGAGATTGATGATAATATGATCAAAATATAAGATTTTGACATCAAAGACCAACGAATGAATCTTGAGCATAAATGATGAACACTGAATATATATTATTCAGATGATATAAGAGCTAATAAATATCAGAAATGATATTAATAACAGATTGAGCAACGAGCAAAAATGGCGAGCATCTGAAAGTCTGATATAAGTCAGATAGTGGTTCTATCCACTACAGATTGTGAGCAACAGAGCCAGAGCCAGAAACTAAAAGAGCACAAATAGCCAGTAACTGTGAGTTGTAGATTTCACTTTAACTGCATATTATGTGAATTGAGACTTTTGTTGCATGATTCTGATTTATTGATAATCTGATCTTGAGCTTATTGAAATATTGTCATAGTATATTTACTATGATTTGTTGAGCTGAGTATTTCTTCTTCTAGATTCGATTCTTTGACGAGTCATTTGATTGTTAAGCTTAACACCATCACTATTGCTCAGTGTTGGGTTAATGTTAGGCTTATGATGTGCTGATTTACGTGATGAAAGCACAGAGGGTAGCTAGAGCTGAGCATTCCGATGATATCCATATAGAGCTTTTACTGGTAGCTAGCCCAGTACGTGGCTGATCCCCACTAATGATGCGTGTGTATGGATTTATCATCATCCGAGCATTCCTTATGAATTTTTCTAAAAGTCTCAAGAGCAACAACAGTTTTATAACTGGGAGCTGAGCAAAAGTCGCGCATCAAAAGAGCATTAATTGGCCAATGACCCTTCGAGATTGAGCTGTGCATGAGCCTAGTGCAGTGCATATAGAGCTAAGCCGTGCATGAGCCGAGTGCAGTGCATGTGCTTCCGCGTTCATAATTGCATGTTAAATGCGAAATTCTACATTCTCACTAAGCAATTAAGCTTACCCCGTTGTTGCATTATTTTTCAGGTAAAGGCAAAGGATTGGCTGAATCTAGTTCATAGGTCAGGACTCTGAAAGAGCTTGAAGTGCATTAGAACCCGTTTCAACACTTTGGTATTGTCAGATGAAAGAGCTTTGGGGTTCGGGTCTAGTTTATATTATGTGATTTGATTTGATGTAAAAGTCTAGATGTTTGTACCTTGCTACTTAAAATTGCCTCTGATTATAATTAACTTTTAATTCCGCAACTGTTAATTTTATCTTAGTTTCCTGATTGATATTGCGTTGCTACTGGGCCTTGACTTGAGACCTTTGAGAAATCAGAGGGCCTCACAGATCTAGAGTTGGAGGCGTTCACGGATTCAGACTACGGAGGATGCAGCTTGACGCGCAAATCAACAACTGGAGGTTGTCAGTTCCTAGGAGGGAGATTGGTATCCTGGAAATGCAAGAAACACACATCGGTAGCCGTGTAAACGTGCGAGGCCGAGTATGTTGCTGCTGGTAGTTGCTGCTCACAGGTTCTGTGGATACAACAACAATTGCGGGATTACGGTTTGGCTTACACTCAAACTCCAATTAGGATAGACAATCACTCTACAATTGCTATAACGAATAATCCAGTTAAACACAACAAAACAAAGCACATAGACATTAGGCATCATTTTATTCGTGATTGTGCTGAAAAGAACCTAATTAAATTGGTAAAAGTGGCAACAGAAGATAATAATGCAGATTTATTTACCAAAGCATTTGATAAGTCACGGTTTGAGTATTTAATTTAACTGAATGGAATGGGCAACCCAGAGTAATTGGACCTTAGTAGTAGTAGCTTATTTTCTTTTATAGTCGTAATATTTCTTTCTTTACAGTAATCTGCTAATTTAGGAAAGTTTCTATTTTTGGTAAGTTTCTATTTTTAGTAAGTTAGTAGGTTATCTTATTTATTATGAAAACCAAAAGAAAAAAGAGAGAAAATCATAAAAATACAAAAAAAGAGAATATCAGAAAAAGAGTTAAGTCTTAGATACATAGGTTCAAAGTGACGAAAATTAGCACAGTCGTTACAAACTCTAAGTGTTTAGGCTTTCACACATAATGCAATTAAATTCTAAGTGTTATACTTTATTTAGTTTGATGTGTTGGTAGGCATAATACATATAGGGAATCTCAAGGCTAATAAAATATTCTAGAAAAAGTCAAGCGTGTCACTAACTTAGATGTATGACCAATCGGTCTTAATTTTTATGTACAAGACATACGAACTTTGAGTCTAAATGAGGTATGCAAACTTTCTGGGGATGTATGGCAACATCAAATACATCTTAAAATGGAAAGCATAGAAAAATCATACAAAATTGAGAGTCGAAAACATGTAACTTTGTTGTACGTAAGTACAGACCTGTTGCCTCTGTTTAGATTCGGGTTAGCAGATATGTCGCTTTGTTTTACGTCAGTACAGACCTGTCACCGCTGTCTTGCTAACTTTAAAAATAAACCTTAAGTCAAACTAAGACACTTTGTTGTATGAAAATACAGACCTGTGTCCGATGTTTGTCTTTTAAAGAAAGTTTGCAAATACCAACAAGTTAGAATCTTTGTCTGTGTGCCTTGATCATAAATTGATCATAAAAGTATGTCTATGTCTGAGTCACGTAAGATAATTTCCTGATAAATAAAAATGCCAAGGGAAATTCCGAAATGTAGAATGTTTAAAGGGGTAAAATACCAACAATCCGCTGAATGGGTATGTCACGACAAACAATCAAAGGAATCAAAAATTCCTAAGTGTGAAAGTTTAAGTACTGAAAGTAAGTATCAGACATCGCTATCTGATTGAACCTTTCTTAGACTATACTCATCAAAAAGATTTTGTTTAGTATTTAGCTTAGGTTGTAAATTTTATAAGTATAGCTTAATTCTAGACTAAATTTTTGGTCAAAATTTTATTTTTATTTTTATTTTATTTTACCTTAGTTAATTTTATTTTATTTTATTTTATTTTATTTTACTTTAGTTTAATTTTTACTTAGGTAAAAGGTCAAAAATTACTAAGGGTGCATTCAAAGTTGGATAAAATAAACATTGCGTGAAATATCTTGTGCTTAGGGTAAAAGATTTGGCATAGTTTATCTTGTTACACAATACCGTAGAAAAAGGTTGAAAAAGTTGAAGTTATTTCAAAAATTTTCGAAATTTTTCTAAGTGTTTGGTATTTTCGAGTTTGGGACAGACTCGAATTGGGAAGGCTTCGAATCTGTCAGTAGATTCGAGTCTGGACTTAGATTCGAAGGTTGGTAGTATATATAGGTCAACAGTGAAGTCATTTAATACTTACTGTTTTCGAATCTACTTCCTCGAATCTATATCGCCGATCTCGAATCTATTCCTCGAGTCTACCGTTTCTCATATATACGACAATCCATCGAGTTTATAGCTAAAGTGTTCGATTCTACCCCTGTATCTAGGTATAATCAACTTGATTGTACAAGATTCATGTAGTTTTATACACCATTTTAGGCTAAATCATCGATTTTTGAAGGTTTGAGGGTCGAAATAGGGTTTTTACAAAATTACCAAGTTTGGACCAATAAATAGTCAAATTAAAGGCACATATCTGTGATTAGTAACTAGTAGGACTAATGAATGTAATTTTCTACGTCCAAAAAGGTTAAAATCAAGATATTTGGTCTTTGAATGAAGTCGGCAGTTCGAATCTGTTCATGGGGTTTCTCGAATCTGTCATTAGACTCGAGAAGACCAGGACCTTCGAATCTGTCATCAAATTCGAAAAGGGACTAATTCGAATCTGTTACATTCGAATCTGTATTTTATTTGCATTACTTAATTTAAATTTTATTAAACTTGTAGAAATTTAATTATGTTGGATTTTGTACTTAAACAAGTTCAAAATAAAACAGATTTGAATTTAAACAAGTTTATTGATTTTTAATGAATCTAATAGTTTTGTTTATTGTGCAGAAATGGCTGTACGAGCATTTGTGCCTAAGCACAATATGGTCCTTCATCCAGATCATCATCTCCCTGAGGCGCAGGGATTCAGACAAATGCTTGATTTCCTAGTAGAGTCTAGGATTGGTTTTGCACTGTCTCATAATGTTCAGCTAGTGTTACCTTATATTCGTCAATTTTACGATCATCTTCAAGTAGACTGCTCGGTCAGACAGTGCTACGAACTCGTATTGCTGGACAACCGCTGGTATTTTCGGCGGATATGCTGCGTCAAGTGTTGCAGCTGGGCACTCAAGAAGAAGAGTCTGGACCGATCGAATTTCCTCTGAACATCAGGCAAGCGGCCTTTCAGAGAATGGGATATAGTCTAGACGTGTCGAAAGTGTCCTATATGAAGAGCGGCTTAATCGGGCAATGGAGATTTCTTGCTCATGTTTTTATGGTATGCTTTGCTCCAAAGAAAGCAGGGTTTGACTATATAGTTGCGAAGATTCAGTCTGGGATAGTCGCGATGGTGTATAATCGACCATATAGTTTCTCGGAGATGTTCTTCTCAGAATTTGTTCACCAGATCACCGCTCCAGAAAATCAACAATTCTTGTTATATCCGCGGTTCATCATGATGCTTATAAGACATTTTTTGCCAAATCTGCCGCCGTCGAATGACATTCAAAGCGTTGCTGTTATGGATAAAAGGATCTTCGCTGACTGTTCCTCGCACAGAGGAAGGTTGGCTGTTCCAGTTGAGCGTCCGTTATTTGGAGCAATCTTGGATAGAAATTTTGAAGCCCCAGATGTTGCCAACTGGGCAGGGGAAGTTGAATTTCAACAAAGACAACCACAGCCACAACAACAACAACAACCACAGCGACCGCATGCTCAAAGGCGAAGACAAAGACCATCCGCGAGTCAAACTCAGGCGTCTAGGCCTTCTACCAGTCAGCAGCCGGAAGTACAGGAAGCAGGGCCTTCAAGTGCTGTTCCCGAGTCTGAGGAAATCGCCCAAACATTAGAGGAAATATGGGTGTCTGGACCCCATGCTAATGAAGATGTAGTTGCCGCGTTAGTGGGCGAATTACTTGAGCCTCCAGAAGGAGAGGAAGATGTGTTGAGAGATGTTGAAGAGTATGAGCCAGAGCAGGCTGATAATGTTTTGTCATCATCTGCAACAGAGTCGGAAGAGATGGAGGAGTTAGAGGTTGAGGATCCTGAGTCAGTATCGACTGAACCAACTGTTCAAATTGGAACGTATGGATCAAGGTTGATAGTTAATGAAGAAGCTTCGAGGAGGAGAGTTATAAGGGAATCTGATGAATCAGATTTTGAAGAAGAAGAGATTGCTACCTTAGTGACTCGGCAACGGGCCAAACGTCATAGGTTCATGCAAGGGTCTTCTTCAACATCAGCAGACCAACCAGAAATCCCCCAATCTCAGCCTCAAGAACCTCAGGCCACCACTCCACCACCGCCACCACCTCCACCTGAACCATATATTCCATCACCAATCCGCCCAACTCCTATACAGTCCATTCCATCAACCTCATCATCATATACCGACAATCAACGATTTCTGCAGCTTAAGGCTCGCATTGACTTCCAGCATGTCCAAATCTTAGGCCTAACAAAGGCGATCGGAGAAATTCAGTCTCATAATGCCAATCTGGATAGAGAGAATGCCGATTTAAAGAAGATAGTTGAGCAAGTCCAGGAAGAGAACGTTAAATTGAAAACGTTTGTAGCAGATCAGGCCGCAGAGATAAGGGTGATGCGCTCCCTAATCGAGCAGTTAATGAAAAATATACAGGCTCAGGGGGAGACGTCGTGCCGTGATCCGGATGTACAGAGGCCAATAGATGGTGATGATGAAGACAATCAAGGCAATGATCCCAGCCCTAGAAGTCAGAATGAGCCAGTAGATTTTTCTGCTGCTCAGACTGCTCAATCTCAGGGGGAGCCTAGTCTAGCAGAAGGTGAAGGAGGAGAGGCTGGTTCTTCAAGAACTTTGGATAGCAACATGATCGATGCGCTAAAAGATATTGAGGAAGAGCTTATGGAATTTGACTTTGAAGATGAAGTCGAAGAGTTGGAGGAAGGGGAATTCGTTCCAGAGGAAGTTGTTGACTGGAAATCTGACGATGAAATCATAGAGGATGAGGACGATCATGTCAACGAGGTGATAGTAAATTCACAACCTATCACGGAATTATATGTGGGCAATAATCATAACGTGATTGATATAGACTACATCAAGATAGCCTCAGTCGAAGACACAGAACTTGAAGAGGCAGAGAAAGAGCCATCTAGAGCTGAGTTGATAAATCTTTGGTTTAAGAAGGAAGAAAAGAAAGAACAGCTGAAGATGAAGAAGAAGATGAGAATTCCGGGTGCTGGAAATTTCTCAGGAGGGATTATAAGCTGGTTCTTTGACCGAGAACTGCAGCTGTTTATTTTGAAAAGAAGAGATGGCCTCCAATACTTGAGGCGAACACTGAAAGCATTCAATACACTGCCCAAGATTGAAGTTAAGGAATTAGCATGGAAAGAACTGGTCAATATCGGCGAGGACCCGTACGCTGAGGTTATGGAAAAAATAATAAGAAAAGAGGGTCGTTCGGGAAAGTTTGAAAGACTTCAGCCGAGATCAGGCAAAAGAGTTGAGGATGGATCAAGGATAGATCCTCATACGGGAAGGCCTTGGGCCAGAATGGTTTATAAGCCAGTCAAATGCTTGAAAAGGGTGCCTATGAAATCGATGCCACAGAATATTTTGAGCAACATGAAATGGTGGTATGTCGATAATGACACTGCTGAAGCCATCATGGAGGATCAAGACGAGAAGGTCATTTTGAAGGTATATGATCCACTGCATTTGATAAATCTATCAAAGGACGACCTGAAGAAGCTACATGATCAGCCTATCTTCTTTATTGAAGCATGGAGATCTGAAGCCAGGAAGTTCCAGAAGGTAGTAAAAGTTTGTATAGATGCTGGTTTATATGCAGGCAGTAGTATATATAGCTCTAGTACTTAAACTTGATGTAAATAGTTAGAAGCTATCGTCAAGGGGGAGTCTGTTGGTACACCCTGTGTGACGATAGCAGTCTAAGCGATCTAACATTTTGGTTTAAGTAATATTCAAGGTATTGGAATTTAACTAGTGTTTGATATATATGTTTATGTATATTTGTGTATGTTTGTCAGTTATTGAATGTGTGTGTTTGAACTTGATGTAACATATTACAAGAAGTTCAAACATAAATTTCAAAGATTAATTTAAGCATAAGTTAATAACATAAGTTTCAACACTTAGTTGTTTATATGAAATGCTAGATTCGAATTTATTTAAGGCTTGGCATTCGAATCTGTGATAGATTCGAATGTAGCCATAGATTCGAATAAGACCAGATTCGAGAGTGTCTTTGTGGACAAACTCGAATGGGCCTTGGGCCAGATTCGAGTTTGGCCCATAACAGACTCGAATCAGGGTCTATAATTAGGGATAGACTCGAGATATTATCAGACTTTTTGCAGAATTCGTGAGGGATTAAGCATAAAGCGATCTCGAGTTTATCATCAGCCTTAGTGCCGTTTCGGAGAGAATCAGTTCGTAGGATCGTTCGTGTGTCGTTCGTTCAGCCTCTGATAGTCTCCGTGTTTCGTGTGTGAGAGTTGTTTCCGTCTACCCGTTAACGAGGATTCCGCACTCGTTGACGGCTCCGCGTCTAGATAGATCTCGTAGTGGTAGACCTTACAATCAAAATTCCGAAAATTAATCAAAACAAATTTTGAAATTTAAGAACAAGATTATCATCTCAAAATTAGTGCAAAGCTCGTTAGGTTGACCGCTCTGATACCACTGTTGGGTTTCCTATACCCTTGCTAGGTTAAATAAAAACTTTGCAGAAAATTAAATAACCTAACTATGCAAGAATATAAAACCTTAAGGATCTAACCAAACAAGCTAAGCAACTAATCATTAAAATAAAGAGATGAATAAGAAAAACTAACCTTGAGAAAATTCGCAATTTTCTCCACGAAGAACGATTACACGAACAGCCTCTGAATCGAGCAACAAGCGTCTAAAGCTAAATCGCCTCTAGTTGTTCACACCCAATGAACAAAAGAAAAGATAATTATAACTTTTCTAAGCTCAGATCTCAGAGTCCTAAAAACTGGTATCCCTTGTGATCGTTAGAGAACTTAGAATTGAATGAGCGAGGAATAAAGCAGGCAGGGGCTGCCTATTTATAGGTTTTAGAAACCTACAAAATTTTGATCCCAAATCCATGTGGGATGGATTGGTGGCCGGCCCCCCCTATTAGGGTTTAGCTGGTGCCCTGTTGACTATCAACTAATTGCAGTTTAGCCCCTGTACTTCCTCAATTAATTCTATTAGCTTCCGGTCAATTTATTAACTATTAATAAATTAACAAACTAACCCATTAATCAAATATAATCAATTATTTAGTTTCTAATTAATTTATTAAACATAATAAATTAACAAACTAATTAACATTATATATTTAAGTTAATCATCTTCTCTTTACAATTCATTGCATGCACCCAAAAAGGATCCAGCCTGATAACAATATGTTTACAAATAATTGTGACTTGGACACTAATTCCAACAAAAATATGATGTCAGCCTCGTGATTTCTGAAGTAACCTCTGAACTTAATGCGCATCTCAACTCAAGGGGACGCCGTTCCCTGGCTAACAGACTGCACACAGCAGTGGTTAGCTACTCAATAGGCACAGGAGCGACCTGACATAAAACTGTTGTATATATATACAGTCTCATACTTCATGACTGGTTAGGGACAGTCAGCCTGCGCGATCACCCATCGCGGATACTCTAGGAACTCATACACACATAGCACATATAAAAAGGTAGATAAAATCATACCAGAGGCGCCACATCTCTGTCTCATACTCAATACACCACAATAGAACACATAAATAACCCGTAGAATAAACACGTGTTTCGAAAAGAACTCGAGTACTCACCTAATCACTGATAACTGATCTCAACTAAACTCGCCTGAATTCTGTCGCGGCTCAATATGCTGTCTGCTCGACCCTGTACACATAACGGATCCCAAATATTAAATACAACCGAACTGATACGCAACACAACCCAAACACACATCCTGTAACGGAACCGGACCCCAAAAGCAATCCCAAACGGGGTTTAAAGCTCAAACTACCTGGATCGCTGCTCGCACTCGGGAAGTATCGCGGCTGCGCTCAGGCCATCGCGGTCGCGCTCAATCTCAGTCGCACTCTCAATTGCTGACCATGCTCATGCCGCCCGCGCTATGCTCTTCGCGGCCGAGATCCCCGACGAGCATGTCTGCTCTGTTCGTCGAAAATGGATGTACCAGGGGTTACTCCAACCCCCATCTCGGTTTTGAGCACCAGTATACCCACAAAACTGATATATAACTAACCTACAGGCTTTCAAGCCATTTCTCACAATTTTGAACCACTTAACACAATTAGATTCAGAAATTAAAGGCTTACCACACTAGAAGCTTAAGGGAGAAGATGATGCCCAATTCATAAACTCCAACAACAAATTTGGTGACGAATTTCTTCTGGTTCCAACCTCTAGAACAGCCACACACACACACACTTTACTGAATTGAATGATAGCAAAAGAAGAAGGAATTTCAAAGGCACCCCCCCCCCCCCCCTTTTATACCCTTTCTATTTTTAGTAACCTGGTACCTGATAATCCGAGCCCGATACCGCATTTTCACTATTAATATCAGTTTAAACCATTTAATCTCGTGATCTCATAATTATTAATAATCCACTAATACAATGACCCGATGTCGCGTATAACTCAATCCTGACACGTATACTTCACTAATCGGGATTCTATTCCACCAACGCAATAATAATAAATTAAACATTCACTAAAATAAATCCATGTATCAAGTAAGATTTCGGGATGTTACATTTATTAATATGATCTGTAAGACATATTTTTTTCATATTAAATCTATTATAGAGTCAACGTATATAAACAGTCAGTTATAGGGTTTTGATAAATTCTTTTAACGTTCTGAAGTTTTTTATAAAAAAATGTCTAAATACGTAAACAAATAAAAAAATAAAAACATGACATTTATTCAATTAAAATATCATATTATTTTATACGTTTACCAATAAAATATTTTATAATTCGAATAAGAAAAATTAAGGTAATAACTAAAAGAGTTAATTACAAAAATGGTACTTGTGGTTTGTATCAAACTTTGTATTTGGTCCCTGAACTTTCAATTTTGCAAAATCGGTCATTATTATCAAGGATTACTTTCAAAATTAGTCCATTATCCATTAACTTTAATTGAAATTCTCATTTTGTCCTTGTTTATATTTACACTTTTGATTCTTTTAATTACAAATTATTACCAACTCTTTATTTTAATAAAACAAATATATATAAAAATAATAATATTATTATTAATTATTAATTAATTGGAAACAAATACAACAAAAAAATATTTAGTTATTTTTATTATTTTTAGTTATGGTTTCTTTATGTTTTATATATATATATATATATATATATATATATATATATATATATATATATAATATATATATATATATATATACACACACACATATATATATATATATATATATATATACATATATATACATATATATATATATACATACATATATATATATACACACATATATATATATACACATATATATATATATATATATATATATATATATATATATATATATATATATATATATATATATATATATATATATATATATATATATATATATATATATATATAGAATCAGGTTCATCAGCGTACCTATGAGATTCCAGCGTACTCTAATGTGAATGATAATTCACATATTTTTTTTAATAGACATGTACAAAACAACATTAGAAGACTTTTTTTCAAAAAGAGCAACATCAATGGTGTGAATGACCATTCACATGGATGACCATGCATTGGGCATTCACATAATCTTTAAGGACACCAAAAAAGTGAATCTATGTGAAATTCATATATCATNCATTCACATAAATATGCATTGAGCATTCACATACTTTTTAATGACATAGAAAGTGTCAATCTATGTGAAATTCATATATCATGCGTATAACATTAAATTAAACATAGTTATGTGAAAAAAAAATTTAAAAATGTTTTTTAAGGTCGGTACCTTCGGATGCATTTGATTTCAAGAGATACTTATTTGAATCTGAATATATATATATATATATATATATATATATATATATATATATATATATATATATATATATATATATATATATATATATATATATATATATATATATATATATATATATATATAGATTCAAGTGAGTACCACCTCTAATGCAGCGCACCAGAAGGTACCACCCTTAAAAGTAATTTTTTTGAAAATTTTTTTCATGAATATGTTCTAATTAACATTACACAGATCATATGTAAATTTCACGCAAATCCGAACACTCTAAGTGCTTGAAAACACGCATCACATAAATGCACGTTCACATGTCTTCAAAATTACGTAAGTGTGTGTTCACATAATTTTTTAGAAGCTAGGAGATGTGAATGTATTTGAAATTTACATATGATCTTCATAATGTTAATTAAAACATGTTTATGAAAAAAAAATTTAATAAAAGTTTTTTTAAAGGTGATACCTTCTGTTGCGCTGCATAATGGTGGTTCTCTCAAACCATATTCTATATATATATATATATATATATATATATATATATATATATATATATATATATATATATATATATATATATATATATATATATATATATATATATATATATATATATATATATATATATATATATATATATATATATATATATATATATATATATATATATATATATATATATATATATAGATTCAGGTTCAAAAAGGTACCTCTCGAAATCAAGTGCACCCGAAGGTACCGACCTTAAAAAACTTTTTTTTAAATTTTTTTCTCATAACCATGTTTAAATTAATGTTATACACATGATATATTAATTTCACATACATTCACACTTCCTGTGTCCTTAAAAACTATGTGAATGCTCAATGCATATTTATGTGAATGGTCATCAATGTGAATGGTCATTTCATACCATGTGAATGGTGTGAATGACCATTCACATGATCTTTTTTTACCATTCACAAGATTTATGATGTTGCTCTATTTGAAAAAAAGTTTTATAATGTTGTCTTATACATGTCTATTCAAAAAAAATATATGTGAATGATCATTCACATTAAGGTACGCTGGGTACGCTGGAATCTCATAGGTACGCTGATGAACCTGATTCTATATATATACATATATATCTTTTTATCGGTTTGCGTCATTTTGTTTATATAGTTTTAATAAATTTTTAATCAAGTTTCTAATATTAATAAGTAAGCTTTTGCATTTATATATTTTTTGTTTTTCGTTACGAAAAATAAGTTTTTATTTGGTTTGCGTAATTATATATATATATATTCGGTTAAATTGAAAATCTAAATGATTTGTTGTTCTATCCGTTCAAGAAAGATTAAAAAGTGAAATAATTCGTCATTTTTTGAATTTGAAAATTCTATAGATTGATTTATTGTTTTTTCAGAGTGAATACATATAAAATTAAATCAGTTCGCGTTATTTTCAATGGTTAAATATAAGATCGAAATGGTTCGTCGTTTTTTCCATGCGAAAATATTTAAAACTAAACTGGTTGGTCATTTTTTCGTTTTGTTAAATTAAAAATCGAAATTTTTAATTGTTTTAACAGATAAAAAAAATATTAAAAATAGATTAAGTGGTTATTTTTTCTATTTAATTAATTGACGGCCGAAACGGTTTTTCAATTTTTCCAAAGAAAAACATTCAAAATTAAAAAATGATGAACCATTTCAATTTTTCAAGCGAAAGGGTTAACTAAATGGAAAAAAAGACCAATCAATCTAATTTTAAGTGTTTTGGATGGAAAAAAATAAACAACCATTTTGATTTTTAATTTAACCAAATGTAATAAACAAACAATCTAAATTTTAATGTTTTAGCTAGGAAAATTGTGAATTAAGAATCCTATCAAACAATCAATAACTACAACAATTTAATCAATAACAGATACAGTAAAACTAACCGAATGATTAGATTGATGACTGAATGATTACAAAGGAGAAGTTTCTAACACTGTAGCCCTAGATCTTGAATTCCGTGCGTATACAATTTAGAATGTCAGATCTCTTTTTCTATTAGCAAGTCAACTATGCTTTTATACTATTTACAACTATTAACAAATAACAAAATAGACCGTAGACTTTGTATTAAGTCAACAAAACATATTCTAACAATCTTCCCCTTTGATGAAATAAGCAAAGTCTTCATCGTGAAAGCCCCAGCTTCATCTTAAAATTTCTTACACTCTTTCTGTTTGTTAGTCTCCACTTTATCTTTGAAATAACTTCAACAATAAGCTTCTTGTCATTTAAACTGAGGGCTCCTCTTTTAGTTTTTCTTTTCTGATCTGCTGTCAGCTTTCCTTTAAGTCCACTCATAACTTTCTGCAAAGTTCCATCACAAAACTTATTCAATTCAATAGTCCTCATAGCTCTCAGCTTTCGATTTCTGTCTTTATACATGACTACTGGACGCTTGACCATGACAACTTGAAATTCTTTTAACTCTCCGGCAAATTTGATTTCTTATTTGGTGGAGTCACGTTAATCATTCTCATGCCCCTTTCAACTTCAATTTGAAGATCTTGGATTGACATCAGAATAAGCTTTATATGCATGAAATGAAACAAAGACTTTAAAGCAAATCTGCAAAGCTCAATTCTTTTGTTTCGATATAATTCATCAAACAAATCTTCAATGTCCACCAAATTCATCCAAAACATATCTGCTTCTGTAAACTTACACGTATTCCCATCTGATCTTGTCACAGTGAATGTAGGATAAAAGATTTTAACAAATCTATCCTTTTCAATCTTAACTAGATCCACTATCGGAAATTCACTTCTAACTTTGTCTGCACCCTGAGCCTTGTTTTGAAGGAAACTTGCATAGTTCACTAAATTTGGACGATTTGGTTCCAATACTCTCAGCAGCTTCAAGAATGTACAAGGCGCTTGCTTTTTGCTGAAAATCTTTTTCTCTAAATGGTCTTCAAGATACGGCAACTTATTCCTTTTCCTAACATATTCAGCCGATTTCTTTGAGGTAAGCTCCAGACCCCTTTTCAATTTCTTTCTAACTTCTTCTTCGTTCAGAAGGCACAGCATATCATCAATTTCTCTCTGAACAAGCCTTTGAACTTCAAACCTTAATTGATGTTGCTTTTGAGTCTCATCAGCAAGCACATACTCATTAAAAAATCTCTCCATAACTTCAAACTTATTCACCTCCTTCACAATAGGAGGAACAAAACTTTCGACCGGAAACGGTTCTGTCTCTTCTTCTTTTACATGTACCGTAACCTCAGGCTTTTCAACCGTTGGTATAGGTATATCATCCTTTAATATCTCTTGAACCAATACCTCTTCTTCTTCAATCCTCTCAGCTCTAACAGCAACATCTGTTAGCTCTATCACATCATCGTCTTCTGATTCTTCAATCTCAATAACATTTTCAATCATTAAAGGTTTTTCTTGTTGCTCTTCTTCAGAATCTTCATATTCGTCAAAATTGTATAACTCTGACTGAATGTTCAATGGACTAGGAACATCTTCATAAAGAATCAATTCCTGTCCTTTTAGAACATCAGCAGGTTCTTTTGAGCTTCCAGCTTCTTTCTCTCTAACCTCAGCCTCCTTCTCTGGATAGGTTATCATCAATATTCCTGGTGTAGGCTCGTTAAGCTTCCTCCTCTTCTCCCCCTCATGAGGAGCATCATCGAAGTCATCATCATGCTCATCATGTTTACGTTTCGGCGCAGAAGCTTGAGCCTTACATGTCTGTTCAACAGCCGCCACCCTTTCTGATAAATTTCCTAACGCAGTGATCACGGTACTTTCCAATCCGATCACTCTCTCTCTCTCATTTCATCAAACTGCTCAAACACTAAGTCCCTCAGTTCTTCAATGGCTTGATTCGGATCAGGTTGCTTCACTGACTCCTCGGCTACGGACTTTCCTTTCAAAAATTTGTGAATGTTATTCATTTGAGCCATAACTTCAGATAGCTGAGCAGAAACATGACTGTTCACCCCTGCAACAACAGCATTTAATGCCTGACTCAAAGATGTTTCGGTAACGAATGGGGAAAGAGTAACGACTGGGTCACTTAGACTTCCAGTTGACACAACACTGGAACTTGTGAAAAGAACCTCTGTGTGGCCAGTGCTCAGAGTTGGCATAGTAGTAGCTCTGACTAGACTTCCACCCTCTTCAAGTGATGGAGCAATGAATGCTTCCGTGACTGAGGATGTTCCGGCAGGAACACGAAGTTCAGCTACACTTACTTCAACAAATGAAGTAGACTCAAGTGTCTTATCGAGTATAGGTTCTAAACACGGTGCTTGAAATGAAGTTGTACACTCAGGCATATGTGTACTGAATTCAATATCCATCAAATCCAAAGGATTATCGGATAGCTGTTGTGTTTAATCCCGGTGCTCAAGTGAAACAGACTCCTGTTGAGAGGAGACTGAATGGATAGTGGGGTGTGCAATCGTCAATGGGATACTGACTTCTTCAATGCTAACTCCCTGTTGGGAGCTAACAGCAGTTGTGGTAATATCCCGGCTTTCTAGGTTCAGAACATCCCTCACACTCTCTTGAGCTATACTAACAATATCCATCAGAACTGCTCCTCCCTCATCATGATCAGGTCCACCATCATCATCATCACCTTCCTCCGCTCCCTCATTTATGTTTGATAAAGTCCGTTCAGAATCGGAACTACTTTCTTCTCTCTCACCTCCCCTTACTGCACCCGCTTCTCCCTCAGACACTAAAAAGCTTCCCTGAACTTCAGCCCCATGCTGAAGTTCCTCTCTTCCTATAACTCCTTGGTTTAGAGAACCCGGTTCTTGGGTCTCTATGGGAGCATGGTCTATGCGGTACAGCCTCACATTCTCACTGGATTGGTCTGCATACCTTTACAGTGCTTCCGGTATTGGCATTATGTTGGCATTTGGAGAATCCGGAACTTCATGTAGGCTCATCATAACGTAATCAGGGCATCGTTGAGAGTTTGATCTCTTCGATATATTTTCGTTTGCCCGTAGGATGCCTCAGATTAAAATCTGAATGAATCTTTGTAGCAGTACAAACTTCCTCGATCTGTTTGTAGTATTTGCAAGTACTATTTCCTTCAAGTCTTCCCAAATGCACTGTGCATAATCGTAATGTTTATTGAAAGCAATGCCGTGAAAGATTCTTAGACAATGGATAGTGCAACTATCTATGCCAGTATGCTTGGATGTCATAGACATATTGATTATCCCAAACCGCGTGTACCATTCTCCGTTTAGCCCATTTCGATGGAATTTTGAACTTTTAGGTAAGGGCTTTGAGTATCCCAGACAAATCAGGTCATGAACCAATTCTTCATCTGACAGGAAATCTTCAAAATCAGCTGACTCTGGAAAGTTAATTGTATCAATCCTTCTGGGTAGGAACAAATTGTGTCGAAGTCTGGCCAAAGTGATCTTTGATTTGAACTGATTGATGGTAACCTTGAAGTGATGGTTACCATCTGCTGGAACAAACTTTATAGTATGCCAAAATTGCTGAAGGTAAACTTGTGGAATAGATGGTTTATACTGGAGAAGATATCCCAAAGGATGTCCTTTGAGAATATCAACAATGATTGGGTGACTGACTTTAATTACTTTTGTATCAAGGCGGTGGTTATTGTCTTTGAATGGAAGGCAATATTTGGGTTTAACAAGTTGATTGTCGGGGATAATGGTAGATGGTGAAGGCCTTGTAACAGAAGCGGAACGGATGGGTTTGGAAACAAGGGTATGGTTTGATGATGAATGGGAGTCAGAAGAATTTGAGTGATGGGATTGACTTGGAGATGTCATTTGTAACCTGTGAAATATAACAAACATGTTAGAGAAAGCAGGTAAACAAATGAAATCTGTCACATTAGAAAAACAGAACATTTTGCCAGAAATTATAAAATTTATGCTTTTCTGTTTAAAGCATCGGGATTCCAGACAATAATACGAAAATATCATTGACAGGATTCCAAAGTCAATCTTTCAGAGACCAATGTTAGAAAATCACAAATATACACAATTTCTTGAAAAAATGTTATATTTTTCCGAAAAATTAAAATCCCAACACTTAGAAAAAAAAAATTTTTAACGAAAACTCGAATGACTCTTTATTCATCTCGACTGACACTTGAACAAACTCGAATAAGCTTGTGAACAAACTCGAATGAACTTTAATGATTCTCGAATGTATCTATTCACAAACTCGAATGACATATGATGATACTCGATTAAGCTTATATATCAACTCGAATGAAAAGTAACATTCCTCGAGTACATGTTATCAACATCTCGATGTACTCTTAAATGATTCTCGAATGAAGAACAGATCCAACTCGAGTAAATTAAACACTTATCGATTAACTGTTGAAGAGTCTCGATTGAAGAATGACTTAACTCGAATGAAATGCAACTAGACTCGAATGAAATACAACTAAACTCAAATGAAACACAACTAAACTCGAATGAAACAAGAAATGACTCTAGTATATGTTAAGTCCAACTCGAATGAGTCATGAAAGGACTCGAATGAGTATAAAGTCCAACTCGATTAAAACTTAAGTCCAACTTGATCAAATCATATGTTCAACTCGATTGACAAAGTGATCAACTCGAATCAAACATAACTTTTCTCGATTAAAGTATCAATCAACTCGATTGACACTTAGACTCTTCTCGATTATACTTTCAATCGAGAAAGTATTGTTTGAATTTATTTTCGAAGTCTTTGCACTGAATTTCAACATTTTAGTTCCAAGGACTTTTGAAGTGATTTAAAACTTGTCTCCTACTCGAAAATTAAATTCAAACAACTTTGTTTTACTGAACTTTGATTAAAAACAACAACAAGGTTGTTAAAAATCCAATTTCAGAAAATGATGAACTCGAAACCATTTGATCAAAAATTTCAAATTTCTGTTTGTGTGATTTGAATTGAACCATGAAATTTCAGATTCATGTTCAGATTCATAAACCGTAAACCCCCACACATTTAATTTCAGTTTAAGAAACAGAATTTTGAAACACCATGAACACACATATACGAACACACACACACACACACACACACACACACACACACACACACACACACACATATATATATATATATATATATATATATAAAACAGAAACTGAAATGAACTATATAAAAACAAAAAAATAAAACGAATCACTCACAATATGATGAGATTATCTCTGAAACAATCGAAGATATTGGGTTTTTGAGGTTTCTTAATGGGGAAGAAAAGCTTCGAAGAAGACGGTGAATAGGAGAAAAGTTTAATTTGAAATTTGAAATTCAACTTTATAGTTGAAGTTCAAATTTTTGAAATTACCCAGAACCCGGCCCATATTCGAATTTCAACTTTGACATTAGCCGACCCACATTCACCAAAAATAAACCCATTTATTTAAAACTCAATATCCTAAAAAAAATTTTACAACTAAAACTAAAAAAAATAAAACAAATTGAACAACAAAAAAAATTTAAAAACACACAAAAACAAAAAAAAATTTAACTAAAATTAAAACAAAAACAAAAAAAAACAAAACAAAAAAATGTAAAAACATAAAATGCTCCCCCTTGAATTTTAGAATGCTGCTCCCCCTCAGATTATATATTAATTTGCAAATCAGCTCCCCCTACAAAATAGCTAGTATAAATTTTATTAGATTTTTTTCAAAATCAGATAAAAATTATTTTCTGCTCCCCTCGCACATGACAATTTAGATCTGTTAAATTCCGAAAAATTTGAACTTTTAAAATTCATGAATTTAACATCAGATTAGAATCAATAAAAAAATATAAATTATAAATTATAAATTGATTAAATCTAACGATTCTACATACCCAATTTGTATACCTAAAAATTAAACCTTTTTTTCATCTAATGCTTTGTTAAACAAATCAGCTAGTTGATATTCAGTAGGAACAAAGTATAATTCTATATTTCCATTTTCAACGTGATCCTTAATAAAGTGATAGCGAATGTCGATGTGTTTTGTTTTTGAGTGTTGCACAGGATTTGATGCAATAGCAATTGCTCACAGTATATTGGAATCTTCTGTGGTGTAAACCCATAATCTCACAGTTGCCTCTTCATCCACAACACCTGAGAACAACATGAAGAAAAAGCAACGTATTCTGCTTCAACTGTAGACAATGAAACACGGTGTTGTTTCTTGGATGACAAGCAGACGGGTTTGTCACCTAAGAATTGAACTGCACCAGACGTACTATTATTGTCCATCTTATCACCTGCGTGATCAGCGTCAGAAAAAGCAGTTAAATTGAATGAAGATTCTCTGGGATACCACAAACCAAGGTTTGGTGTTCCCTTCACATTCTTGGGCTCTATTTTACTGAGAAAATTGGAAAATAGGCACTCGTTTATTGTGGTTCTTCTGGTTTGGACTGAAGCAGAAGGATCACCACTGATATTTTCTGTTGGGTGATTTCTAGTCCACTTGAAAGTGTGTGGATACGGTTGGATATGGTCATGATTGGGATTTAGGTTTAAATAGGAAAGTCGGGGGATGGCTTCAGATGTAGACGGTAAGGTATCTGAAATAGGAGTTTCTGAATGTTCAGATGTTAAGGGGGTTTCAGAAGATTCTGGAGGTTGAATAGGTTGTACACTCTCAGTTGGCAAGTGCACATCTATTGTCGAAGCTTCTCCAGTTTCTTCTGATACTTGTTGATGAGAATGATCCGAGACTACGACGGGATCTTCAGTAATCCTGTCAGGAACCAAATTTAAAACATTAGTTTTGGGCTTCTCAATTTAGTCTTCATAGAAATTCTCAAACAATTTATTTAATTCTGAATTTTCTGCATTCTTTTCAGTTGACTCCATAGAAGTCGGCTTGCTAAGTTCGGGTCCTGAACTGGTATGTTCAGAAGCCATTATCACTCCTTCATCAAATTTAACGTTGACGCTTTCATTGACTGTCTTGGTCCACTTGTTGTAGACACGGAAAGCGACTGACTCCTTTGAATATCCTATGAAAATACCTTCATCAGCTTTTTGATTAAATTTTCCAAGGTTGTCTTTGTCATTTAGTATGAAGCATCTGCAACCAAAGACATGGAAATATTTAATATTAGGTATCCGTTTGTTTATTAGTTCATAAGGAGTCTTTCCGAATTGTTTATTGATGATTGAACGATTCTGTGTGAAACAAGCTATTGCAACAGCTTCAGCCCATAAGAATAACGGAAGATTGGAATACGCCAGCATCGTTCTCGCTGATTCCACTAGTGTCCGATTTCTTCGTTCAACGACACCATTCTGTTGTGGAGTTCGAGCGGCTGAAAATTGATGTGTGATTCCTACAGAATTCAAAAATGATTTAAGAGATTTGTTCTTGAATTCTGTACCGTTATCTGATCTGATTGACTGAACTGAAAGTTGCAACTTCACTTGAATTTTCCGGATGAAGTCTATAATGATTTCGGTAGCATCTGATTTGGACCTCAGGAAGAAAACCCATGTGTATCGTGAGTAGTCGTCAACTATCACCAATACATATATTTTCTTGTTAATACTTTGTACTCTCATTGGTCCACACAGATCCATATGTAGCAGTTCCAGTGCTCTCGTTGAAGAGTGTTCGGATTTGGATTTGTGTGAAGCTCTAGTCATCTTTCCTTTTTCACATGCGGCACACAACTGCTCCTTTTGAAATTTGAGAGTTGGTAGCCCTTTAACTAACCCGCCTTTTGCTAGGTTGGTTAATTCATTAAAATTCAGATGTGAAAGACGACGATGCCATAGCCAAGTTGTTTTAGATGTAGCTTTTGACAGTAAGTAGACATCCTTTTTCAAATTAATGGAGGCTAGGTCAATGGAATACAAGTTGGTTTTCCTGTTTCCTGCGAGGATTTCTTTTCCTTCTTCAGATCGAATGCTGCACCGATTAGCTTTGAAGTTGACTTCCAATCCTTTATCGCAAATTTGTCCAATGCTAAACAAGTTATGACCAAGACCATCAACGTAGAAGACCTTCTAAATGGTATTTTATCGTATGCAAGACTCCCGTAACCTTTGATCGGACAAAACTGATCGTTCCCAAATCTGACTATCCCACAAAACTTTTCTACAAAGTTAGTGAGTGTTTCCCTTTGTCCGGTCATGTGCTTCGAGCATCCGGAGTCAAGATACCATACATGATTTACCTATAAGACGAAACAGCACACGAGGTACCCACTTATAGTTGGGTACTTTTGATTTTGGTAAATCATGCAGTTGATAATGCGTTTTCTCATCAGATACGTCTTTTATCTCAACAATTGATGATGATTTAGGTACCCACATTTTAACAGTTCTTTTTGGTATCCACTTTTGTACAATTCGCGACGGAACTGTTTTTGAAAGATTTTGCTGTTGAACCATTTTCTGTTTGAAAGATGGGTCCTTTTTCTTAGGTTGCCATACAAGCTTATCAGATTTTACAAGTAAAGATTTACATGAACCAGAATTCATAGCAATTAAATCAGTTCGAGAAAATTCGATACAAGACTTATCCACAAATTCATTATTACAGACAGAACTGTCAAATTTGCTATTTCTATCTGTAACAATATTTTTCTTCACTCGCCACTCTTGTTTTATTTTCTTGTTTTTCTGTTCTTTCTGCTTCTTTCTCCAAACTTGCTTGCGAGAACCGTTCACAATATAATCTGACATAGAAGAAACATGAGAATTAGTGATCTTAGAAACTTGTTTCTTCTGTAAAGGTTTCTTACCTTTTGAAGTTTGGACTTTGAGTGTATTTGAGTCCTTTGTAGAAGATGATTCACCTTTTTCAAATTTAGGAGTATCAAAAGTAACTTTTGTTTTCTCCTTCTTTTGTTGTAAACTTGATGAATTTTCAGATGATTTCATTGAATCTGTAGAAATTTTTTGCAGAATTTTAACAGGTTCTTTATGATCATCTGATTGTTTGTTATATAAAGGTTTTACAAATTCATCAATTTTAACAAACATCTATTCTAAGGAATTGAAATCAGAGTTCATATACAGATCAAATTCTATTTCAAAGTTGATAGAATCTAGAGAAGTTGAAGATAATGGATCAGATAACTTTTTGTTTTCAGGCTGTTTTTGTAACTTTTGTTCCATAATTTTGAGTTCAGCCTTAAGAGATTGATTTCTGTCTCAAAGTTTTTGATTTTCAATTCGAGATCAGAGTTTATCTTTTCAAGAATTGAATATGGTAAATAAAATTTTTGAGATTGAGTAGTAGATTCATATAAATCCTTTTCAGAATAAGTCTGAATATACTCTTCTTTAATGTCAGTATTATTACTTGATTCATTTATTCTGTTATAGTCAACAGAATTTTGCATTTTATCTGATCTTAATCTTTTTGATTCTTCATTAGATTCTACCTCATCTGATGCTTTCATAAAAGTCATTTTTAATCCTAGATTCATATATCTGACATCATATAAAGTCGGTGAATTTGAGATAGCCTTTGTCAGATACTTAGGATTTTCCCAACCAATACCAGATTTAGAATTGTAAAATTCTGTGTCTTTTGGTTGATTTAGATAGATAGTTTGATCTGTTTGACCTCTTTTGATAAATTCATCTTCCATTTTCTTTATTTTCTCATAAAGCTTAGTTCTTTCTTCAAAAATTGCATGATATTTTACAGAAAAATTTGAAGCCTCTAATTCTGCCAAACTCATTTTTTCTTGTAGGTCAGATATATTGTTATTAAGTTCTTGGAATTTGCTTTGAAGTTCTTTTTCTTTGTCTTGCAAATCTGAAACTGCTCGTAATGCCAATGCTTTATCTTTGGAAAAATCTAATACTAAATTTTGTTCATTACGTAACTTGTTTTCCAAAGAGTGAGCATGTTTCTTTTCAGCCCTTAATGATTTTTTAAATTTCTTAAGCATAAAGGCCATCTGTGTTAATTTTTCTTCAAGCAAACAGGAATCATCAATTTCAGAGTCAGAGTTAGAATTTACCTCTGGTGTTTCTAAACTGTCTGATTTTTCTGACTCTGAATCAGCAGTATCCTTGTCATTGCTGCATCCAGCTTTTCCTGCTGCCATCAGCGCGAACTCTTCAGTCTCTTCCTCATCAGAATCTTCTTTTTCCTCACCATCTTCATCTGTTAGCCCAACCCACACCTCATCTTCTGCTATCAAAGCTGACTCACTCATTTCGGATTCATTGAAGACCTCTGATTTCAAGCAGAAATGAGCATCCTCATCCAGTATGTCTTCATCCTTTGATAACTGTAGCCAATGGTCATCTTCTGCCATAAGGGCTTTTCCAGCCTCCTTTTATTTAGCTAGTAAAGCCTTTCTTGTGTAGTAGTCAGAGTTTTTGACTACTGACATTCTACACTCACGAGCAAAATGACCTGGTTTTCCACGATTATAGCACTTCTGCTCTGTTTCTTTCTTCGTTGATTTATCATATATTTCAGCTTTTCTTCCACTGCTCTCACCAGATTTTTCATACTTTCCTTCTTTTCAAATTTCCTTGAGCCAGTCTTGTAGTACATTTTGTTGTTGGTTGGTTTATGTTAGAATTTCTTATGAAATGCTTTAGTTAGCAATGCCATCTGCTTTTTCATCTCTTCTATCTCGGAGTCTGCAGATGAATCTGATGTGTCTGATTCGGAATAACTACTGCTTATGACTGCCCGTTTTCCTTTTTCAGCTTATATTTATATTTCTTTTCTGCCAATAAAGCCAAAGGGTCAGCAGTCTCTTTCTCGGCTTTCTTTTTGCCAGATAATTTCCTCAAAACAACCTCTTGATAGTTATTGAGGTTTTCAAAAATCATATGGAAGTCCATCTCTTCAATGTCCTTTGTCTATTGGATAATCATCGCATACTTTTCCCATTCCAGGTTCAATACGTTTAAGAACTTGACATTGATATCCAGATTGGACTTTGTTACCCCATTTCTATTCATCTCACTTACCAGACTGACAAACCACAGGTAAGTGTTTTCCAGTAATTCTCTTTCTCGAGCTCGAAAATTCTAGAAAGTCATCAGACTGTTCCTTGCTCTATTTGTTGCAGCCCTGTCGGATCCCCTCATAAGTTTGCACACCTCATCCCATATGGATTTGGCGGTCTTTGTGTTTGTTAGACATGTATAAATGTCATTGGGGATTGAGATCAGTAACAACTTACTGGCTGTTTTGTCCCCTAACTTTCTTCTTTTCTAGTGATTCAGTTAAGTTTGTTACCTCAACTGTTCTTGGTGGAATTGGGGGATTTCCAGAGGGTACACCATGGATTGTCTCCATGAACACAACTGGTCCTTCTGTTAAGGAGTTTAACATGTCTTCCAAAAGATCATGAAAACTAATGAATTCCAAAAACCGTTCCCTCCACTGCACGTATTCTCCCCGATAGAGAATTGGAGGTTTCGTCTCTGATCCCATGGCAAGAGCGTCTTTTGACATTGTGATTGATATATAGGAAACTTTCCAAGATCTAATGATATTTGATTGAAATTGAAACAGTTGATCAACTGTTGAAAATTGATCAACTTTTGAAAGAATGTTGAATGAAATCAACTCGAATGATAAGTTGATCAACTCAATTAAAGAATGAGTGAAACTCGAACCAATGTATTATCGAATTAGGCAACTCGAATCAAGCAGTGATGAAACTCGAATGACTCAATGTGCAACTCGATTTGTACTTATGTGCAACTCGATTGATTCAGTGTAAGACTCGATTAATTCTGTGTGAAACTCGATTAAAACTTGTGTGCAACTCGAATTAAACTTTCCTTTGAGCTTGATCAACTCGAATAGAATGTAAGTTCAACTCGAATTCAACTGATATGCAACTCGATTGATACCTTGTGTTTAATTCCTTGGTGAAATTAAATTGGGATCAACTCGAATTGATTTTAGTTCAACTCGAATGGAATACACTACCAACTCGAATGTAAGGTAGGTCAACTCGATTAAAGTGCAAGTCAATGAAAGTCAACTCGATTAACAATGCAATTCAACTCGATTGAAATACAAGTTCAACTCGATTGACACTAAAGTCAAACTCGATTTGAACTTGTTATCAACTCGATTGAAATGGTCTATCAACTCGAATTGCTCATGAACAAAGTATAATTCGAGTTTCTTAGTTTTTCAGAATTTTTAAGTCTGAAACTCAATTTAATTTGTAAAACACAGCTATTATCAACCAAAATGATATCGAAGGTAGGGATTCTGATTTCAAACACTTTTTGTGAAAATATATCTTCCAAAAACAGATCTAAAAGTGACTTTTGCAATAAAACAGTGAAGAACTTTTGGTTTTTCAAAATTTCAGAAAAATCAACAGATCTTTTTCTGTGTTTGATGAATCAAAACAAAATTATATTCAATTCAATCGACTTCCTATCCTTATCCTTCGATCCAATTTTCAGAATCAACAATCAACAGGATAATAACCCTTGTTGATTTTTGGGTTTTTCGAAAAAAATGTCAAGAACACTGTTCGAAAATATCCAATTTCAGATCAAAATCACCCCTAGATGCTCTGATACCAATTGTGAATTAAGAATCCTATCAAACAATCAATAACTGCAACAATTTAATCAAGAACAGATACAGTAAAACTAACCGAATGATTAGATTGATGACTGAATAATTACAAAGGAGAAGTTTCTAACACTGTAGCCCTAGATCTTGAATTCCGTGCGTATACAATTTAGAATGTCAGATCTCTTTTTCTATTAGCAAGTCAACTATGCTTTTATATTATTTACAACTATTAACAAATAACAAAATAGACCTTAGACTTTGTATTACATCAACAAAACATATTCTAACAAAAATGACTAGCAATTCCGATTTCCAATTTAACAAAAAGGAAAATGATGAACAAAATTATTTCAAATGTTTTCGTTCAAACAAATGGTGTATATATATATATATATATACATATATATATATATATATATATATATATATATATATATGTGTGTGTGTGTGTGTGTGTGTGTGTGTGTGTGTGTGTGTGTATATATATATATATATATATATATATATATATATATATATATATATATATATATATATATATATATATATATATATATATATATATGTTCAAGTGAGTACCACTCATTATGCAGGGCACCAGAAGGTACCACTCTTAAAACTAAACTTTTTGAAACTTATTTTCATTAACATATTTTAATTAACATTACACAGATGATATACAAATTTCATGCAAAATCGAACACTCTAAGTGCATTAAATCACGCATCACATATATGCACGTTCACATATATTCAAAATTATGTAAGTGTGCGTTGACATCATTTTTTAGGAGCTAGAAGATGTGAATGTTTGTGAAATTTACATATGATCTTGATAATGTTAATTAAAACATGTTTATGAAAATAAAATAAATTTTTACTAAAAGGTGGTACCTTCTGGTGCGCTGCATAGTGGGTGGTACTCTCTCGAACCATATATATATATATATATATATATATATAGTTAGGAATTCGTATCATTTTTCATAAAAACATAAACATTAATATCATTAAATGCACAACTAAAGCTTTTTAAAATCACGAATTCCGTACACGGATCATCAAGTATACATAAGATAAGTAAATGCGAAAGCTATAAAAATCCGTACCTTTGTATTCGATGACAAGAATACACGAATGAGATGCTTTTGGTATCCACCGGTGATGACACGGTCGAGCGGCGCCAAATATGCAATCGACCACACGAAAAACCGAAATACACACGCAATTGTGTGTTTGGTACGGCCGAAACACCACACACAAGTGAATACCATCCAATTAGGTCACTCACCATATGCTTTTATATATATATATATATATATATATATATATATATATATATATACACGGCCGAAACACCACACACAAGTGAATACCATCCAATTAGGTCACTCACCATATGCTTTTATATATATATATATATATAGAATCAGGTTCATCAGCGTACCTATGAGATTCCAGCGTACCCTAATGTGAATGATCATTCACACATTTTTTTTGAATAGACATATATAAGACAACATTATAAGACTTTTTTTCAAAAGGAGCATCATCATAAATCTTGTGAATGGTAAAAAAAGATCATGTGAATGATCATTCACACCATTCACATGGATGACCATTCACATAAATATGCATTGAGCATTCACATAATTTTTAAGGACACAGAAAGTGTGAATCTATGTGAAATTCATATATCACGCGTATAATATTAAATTAAACATGGTTATGAGAAAAAAAATTAAGAAAAGTTATTTAATATATATATATATATATATATATATATATATATATATATATATATGTATAATATATATATATATATATAGTTAGGCACAAAAAGGCCTCAGTCAAACCTGTTCTGCATCTAAGGGGGAGATTTTTTATCAAACCTGTTGATGCATTTGAAGGTTGAATTTAAGGCCTGTTATATGCCTTATTGAAACCTGAAAATGATTTGCAATATCAACACAAAGTTGTTCTATGTGTTGCATGTGTTGCAACAAAGGCAGTTTGCCCAAGCTGTTCAGTCTGCTGAACAGGCTGGACATAAATTGTGTACGCTGCTCTACACTGGTGAGCAGCTTGGGCAGTTTACAAGTGTTCTGTTCTTTGTGAACAGAACATGTTCTTTGTGAACAGGCTAAACACTTTATGGAATATGTTTCCAAGTCCTCATGAATTGTTTTTGACTAAAAGATCGGTTTATAAAGTCGAAGACAAAGTGGAAAACAGAACTGCTCAGCCTGCCCAAGCTGTTCTGTCACATGAAGACAAAAGGATATTTGAAAAAGGGTGACAGACCTTTTTCTTATATCAAAATAGGCCTTAACTAAGAAAGAAAGACGCAAAGTTGACATTCCTTATTTAGTTAAAGCTAATGCAACAATAGACAAAAAGAAAAGACAAAAGTTCTGCACACCTGAAGACAAGTCTGCTTTTCAGAATGTGCAAAAAAGTTTATGTTGTCTTTTCAACAAGACTTTCCACTTTTCCTTTCGTCCAATAAAGAAGCTTCTCTTAGATCCTCTGAGTGAGTATAAAAGGAAACTTCCAAGGATTGAAAGGACAAGCCAAAAAGCTAAGTGCTGAAGCCAAGAGTGAACGTGCATTCAAGTGTATCTTTCATGTATGCAAGTCTGCTTGAATAAAACAGTGCTTGGTGTCTAAGCTGTTTCTTTGAGTCTTGTAAACATAGTGAGTAATTCTTAGTGAGTGTATTCATTGTAACTAGTTTAAGTCTGTCTTAGAATAGTTAACATACTACTGTATCTGTCATCTCAGCTTGAACCTTTCCGCATTCAAGCCTGTTTGTAATTAACTTCTGTTGATAATACATACAAACATTGAGAAAAGAGTGTGTAGTTCTTAAATTGTTGTATTCACCCCCCACCCTCTACAGCTTAAGGCTATATACTTGGGAAACCTTTCGGGACCTACAACTGGTATCAGAGCAAGTTAGAGTGTGTGTCATTCTAGATCTCTCATTCTCCCAAAGTTTTCATGGACAACAGTGCTGCAAGTTCCTCATACTATGACAATTGCTCAATGGGCAAACCTCCAAAATTCAATCATCAGAACTTCTCTGGTTGGAAGTGCAGAATGATGCTCTACTTAGAGAATCTGGATGTGCAACTACCAGAGATTGTAATGGAGGGTCCCTATGTGCCAACCTCTGTTACAACCATAACTCCTGCTATTGAAGGAGCTGCTCCTGAAATCAGAACATTTGAGAAAGCAAAAGCTCAATGGTCTGATGAAGACAAAAGACTGGTGGCTCTTGATGCAAATGCCAGAAATAATCTGGTCATCTCTCTGCCTGATGATGTGTTCAAACAGGTTGAGAAGATGAAGACTGCAAAGGGGATGTGGGATACTTTATGTACTGTCTATGATGGACCCACAATCACACTGGATAACAGGATTAATAATCTTGTTAGACAGTATGAACTATTCTTTGCAAAACCAAAGGAGACTCTCACAGAAACCTACACCAGGTTTACTGCTCTTGTTAATGATCTCAAAGTTGTTGGGATCACCAAGGATAGCCTGACTCTGGTAAACAAATTCTTAGACATCCTGCCGGAAGAATGGTATTATTTTTCTACAATCTTAAGGAATTCAGGTACCATCAGAAGTATGGATCTTGTTAACCTGTATGGATCCTTACTGAATGATGAGCAGTCAAGGCAACAGAAGAGAAATGCCTTGGAAATGTCTAAGAAAGGTGCAACCTTTGTGGCTAGTGTGAGACAACCTGTAAGTCAGATGGGTGATGTGTTCACTCAACCTGATCAACAGGCTGATGATAAAGAGGAAGTGTCTGATGAGGAAGACAATGCAGATCTTGCTGATCTGGATGATGAGCAAATGATAGCCATGTTTGTCAAAAGGTTCAACAAGAAAAGGTTTGGAAGAAACATGCTGCAGGGAAGGTCAAATGCTGTTAAAAAGAAGGCATTTGATAAGACCAAAGCTGAGTACTTCAAATGCGGCAAACCTGGCCACATAGCTGCTGACTGTGTGTCAAAAGCTGTTGGTCAGTCATCCAAACCACACAAGACAAACAGGGATGATGGCTATAGAGTTAAGTACCTTATGGCCATGGCTAAGCTAAGGAAGTTGGAAAACTCAGTGGTTTCCAACCGGCAAAAAGGACTCATGGAAGAGATTTGTGACTGGGAGGAGTCTGATTCATCATCTGATGAAGAAGACAATCACTGTCTGATGGCCAACACTGATGCCCCATCAACAAGCAACTTCAAACAGGATCTGGCTGAAGCTGAAGCTTTTAGCAGCTTGGAGAACTGCAACCCTACAATGATGTATAAGGTACAAAATTTTATGGATTACAGTTCTTAAGAAAAAGTTAAAATGTTTGAATATATGCTTGTTGATCTGAAAGCTGCTGTTGAGAAGCATACTGTTTTATTATCTGAAATCTCTAAGCTTAAAACTGATCTTGAAACAAAATCCAGTAAACTGGACAGTTTCCATAAGTTGGAAACTGAGCTTGATGAATTAAAACACATCAACTCTATTTTACTAGAAGAAAAGAGAGAAACAGATATAAAACATGCTAAGCTTCAAAGTTGACTCTTGGTGCCAATCTGCACAAAAAGTCAGCCACTGCATAAGTCAACAAATCCCTGCACAAATCCAAGCCTATCTTGGAGGGGATCTAGACACAATAGCTTCCATTGTTGAGGTTAATAATCTGAAAGAAGACTTTTCCACTCTTGGTGAGCTTACACTTTCATTCAAAAAGTGAATGGTAAATTAATCTCAACAAACAGGTTTGTCAGGCCTCAGAACACTGACAGCTCGTGTGAACCTAGCTCAAAAGCTGCTGATGAAATGAATTCTCCATCAAATCATCTTGCTAAGTGCTCTACTGATTCACACAAGCAAAAGAAAGGAAAGCATGCCCAAACTACAGCTGGGGACACCAAACCTGTTGACAAAACAGGCTTTGGATCTAAAGCTGATGGTAAAAGGCATACTAATCTTTTTAATGCTGAACATTTTGAAAATAAGTTTTCAAAAGGTAAGCAGTCTGCATTTAACAAGGGTAAGTCTCATGTTGAAGGCAAACGTGCTGTGATTTCAAATAAGTTTTCTAATCATAGTAAACTGGTTCTAAATGAGAATGAGTTTTTCAAAACCAGAAATAATGATTATGTTGATAGGCAGCATCAATCACATCTTAGGAAGGACAAAGGCAAAGCCATTGCTCAGCCTGAGAGATTTAGGAATAAGTTTCCTAAACCTATGGAAGTTCAAAAGCCAATTAGGCTTCCTATCTTTGACATCTGTCCTCCTAAAAAGAGGAAAGAAGAGACAGACAAAGCTATTGCTATTGAACCCTCCACTCAAGCTGTTGATTCATCAAATAGTAATAAGTTTGCTAAACCTGCTGATAAAATCAACAGAAATAACTCAGAATGTGTCTCTGAAAGGTCTTCTTCCAAAAATGCTAAGAGGAGAAAATGCTATAAATGTGGAATGAAGACACATCTGGCCAAAGACTGTCCTGAAACTGAGGACATGAGGCCAGCTGACTCTGATGGTTCCTTCACAGCTAACATAAACAGTGTTGGAAACATCTCAGTCAATGAGAGTGGTATCCAAACTGATACCATTCAAATAGGGAATATTAGTGTTGATATCACAAGTCCATCAACAAATGTTGATGAAGTAGGAGAACTCATCTCTGTGATGAGTTCCCCTAAAAATGACTAATATTCTTCTTGTCAGCAGGAAAAACAACCATCTCAGGTTTGGTACTTGGACAGTGGCTGCTCAGGGCACATGACAGGTTGTAAGGACCTGCTGAGTGATCTCAGGCCTGAAAAAGGGCCAAAAGTCACATTTGGTGACAATGTACAGTGATCCACTGAGGGATATGGAACTCTTAAAGCTGGTGCTGCAGTGTTCAAAAGAGTAGCCTATGTGGTTGGGCTGAAACATAACCGTGTTAGCATAAGTCAACTGTGTGATGTTGGCTACAAGGTTAACTTTGATGAGCACCTGGGTTACATATTGGATCCCCAAGGCAAAGTTGTGTTGTGTGCTCAACGAAAGAAAGGTGTATATGTTGTGGACATGCAATCTGCTGATCCCACAACTGAAACCTATTTTCTCACAAGGACAAATGCAGATCTAAATTGGCTATGGCACAGAAGGCTGTCACATTTGAACTTCAAGAACATTAACAAACTCTGTAAGAAAGAGTTAGTGACAGGTTTGCCTTCTATGACTTTTGCTAAGGATAGACTCTGCACAGCTTGTGAGAAAGACAAGCAGAGAAAATCATCTTTTAAATCCAAACATAATTTTTCTATTGATACTCCTCTCTTCTTAATCCACATGGACTTGTTTGGACCTGTCAATGTCCCAAGTCTAGGAGGAAGAAGATATACTCTAGTAATGGTTGATGAGTTCTCCAGGTACACATGGGTTATCTTCCTGAAGAGCAAAGGAGAGGCTGCTAGAGAAATTATTGGTTTTGTGAAAAAGATGGAAATGCTGAACTCTGCCCTAGTGAAGCAGCTTAGAAGTGATCATGGTACTGAATTCAGAAACAGTACTCTTGAAGACTTCTATGAAGAGAAAGGAATCACTCAAAACTTTTCAGCTGTAAGAACTCCACAACAAAATGGAGTTGCTGAAAGGAGAAACCGAACTCTCATTGAAGCTGCTAGAACCATGCTGTGTGCATCTGGTTTACCTTCATCATTCTGGGCTGAAGCTGTTAACACTGCCTGCTTCACCCAAAACAGATCCTTATTGGTGAAAAGGTTCAACAAGACTCCCTATGAGCTGCTCAAAGGGAGGAAGCCAAATGTCAGTTACTTCCATGTGTTTGGGTGTCCCTGCTTCATTCTGAATCAAAGGGACCAACTGGCAAAGTTTGAACCAAAAGCTGATGAAAGTCTGTTTGTTGGCTACTCTACTATCTCCAAAGCCTACAGAGTGTACAACAACAAAAGAAAGGTGATAGATGAATCTATCAATGTCACCTTTGAAGAGTCCAAGAATGCTTCCACCAAAGCTGTTCCTGAATCAGTTTCAGGAGAATTAAACTTTGATGATGTCATACATTCAAACAGTAAAGAGGACTCAAAAGCTTCCAATACATCCAGTGTGGAACCTGTTAACCATGATGGGCATGATGATAATTATGTCAATACACCCTATGTGAATAAGTGTACTGACTTAATTACAACTGCATGTCCTGAACCTATCAATGATGATTTTCATGGTTCCTCTGCTGATATGTTCAACAGTGGTCAGTCATGTTCAACAAGTGAACAAGCTCAAGACAACAGTGTGTCTGAAAATCTTGAGAGCTGTTCAACGGGACCTGCTGAAGCTGCTGATAACTCAGGAGAATCCTCATTGAAGAATGATCCTAAGTGGATCAGATGTCACCCCAATGATCAAATAATTGGTGACATCAACAAAGGGGTACAAACAAGATGGGACAGCTTAGGGAACTTCTGCATGTTTTCCAGTTTTGTTTCACTAATGGAGCCAAAGAAGGTGGATGAAGCACTAAAAGATGCCAACTGGATTACTTCCATGCAAGAAGAACTCAATCAGTTTGAGAGAACAAGGTATGGAAGCTGGTCCCTGCTCCTAAAGGCAAAACTATAATTGGCACTAAATGGGTTTTCAGGAATAAGATGGATGAGCAAGGTCATGTCATTAGAAATAAGGCAAGACTGGTTGCTCAGGGTTATAGACAGGAGGAAGGAATTGACTATGATGAGACATTTGCTCCTGTGGCCAGGCTAGAAGCAATTCGTTTGTATCTAGCCTATGCTGCTCATAAGAGCATTAAGGTATTTCAAATGGATGTGAAGAGTGCATTTTTGAATGGGAAGCTGCAAGAAGAAGTTTATGTCAAGTAGCCTCCAGGTTTTGAAAATGAACAACATCCAGGTTTTGTCTATAAGTTGGACAAAGCTCTCTATGGTCTCAAACAAGCCCCTAGAGCCTGGTATGACACTCTTACTGAATTTCTTATGAGCAATGGGTATTCTAGAGGTAAAGTGGATACCACACTGTTCATAAAGAAGGTGAAGTCTGATATTATGCTTGTTCAAATCTATGTGGATGACATAATATTTGGTTCTACCAATGAGCAGGTATGCAAAAAATTTTCATTACTCATGAAATCCAAATATGAAATGAGTATGATGGGAGAACTTACTTTCTTTTTAGGATTACAAGTTAAACAAACCTCAACTGGAATTTTTATAAATCAAAGAAAGTATACTTTAGATCTCTTGAAAAAGTTTAAATTTGATCAAAGAAAGTATACTTTAGATCTCAACTGGAATTTTTATAAAACAAACCTCAATGTAAAATTGGATGCTGATGTCAGTGGCAAAGCTGTTTCAGTAACAGCTTACAGAGGTATGATTGCAAGCTTGCTATTTTTAACTGCTAGTAGACTTGATATTATGTTTGCCACCTGTTTGTGTGCTAGGTTCCAAGCTGATCCAAAGGAATCTCATCTAGCTGCTGTTAAAAGAATCTTTAGATACCTGAAGGGCACATCAGGTTTGGGTCTTTGGTATCCCAAAGACTCAAGCCTTGAACTAACAGGTTATTCAGATTCTAACTTTGCAGGCTGCAGGCTAGATAGGAAAAGCACAACAGGTGGATGTCAACTTCTTGGTGGTAAGTTGATAAGTTGGTGTAGCAAGAAGCAGAAATCAGTGTCTACTTCTACTGCTGAAGCTGAGTACATTGCTGCTGGAAGCTGCTGTGGGCAGATTCTATGGATGCAGCATCAGCTTGAAGACTATGGGCTTGTGTATAGGAAAACTCCTATTCTGTGTGACAACACAAGTGTCATAGCCATTTCCAACAGTCCAGTATTTCATTCAAGAACAAAGCATATTGATGTCAGACATCACTTCATCAGGGATCACATTCAGAAAGGTAATGTGGAGGTAAGTTTTATTTCCACTAATGAACAACTTGCAGACATTTTCACCAAACCTCTTGATGAAACCAGGTTTAATTACCTGGTCAGCAAGGTGGGCATGTTAAACAAAAGTGACTAAGTGTCCTCAAAGGTCTAAGACTTTGTATGTCTCACACTGCTCAAGTTTCTCAGAACAGCTTAGACAGAACAGGTTATGCATATTCTGTACTTAGCCATTTTTCTGAAATCCTTGAACAGCTTGAACATACAACAGGCTGAACAATAACAGTTTACTCGTCCAGCCTGCTCTGATGGTCTATTCTCCACCCTGCTCACTCCTTCACACTGATTTACAAGACATTGTCTTGTACCATGTTCAACTAGTGAACACAACCTGATCTTACATTAGAACACAGGTTGAAAGCACAGTGTGAAGAGTAAACAGCTTGAAGAATGAACAACTTGTGATGATCCTACTCATCACAGGTTTGACCAACAGCTTAGACCAACAGTTTTTAACTATCTTTCTTCACAATTAAGTTACTTAATTTTGTTTTTATTTAACTTAATTACTGTGGATAATGTGGGTTACGTGGGTTAGTGATTAAAAAGGACTCAAGTGGTCTGACAAACGGTCTGACATGGACAACCGTTCCGTTTTCCGTTAACGACTTTTTCAAATCAACCGCCCAAATGTTTCTCTCTCATACCCACTCACATTCAAATCCTATAAATACCCCCTACTGTTTCATCTTCGTCTTCCTCACTATTTCCAGAAATCCTCAAGAACCCTAAATCGACTAAATGTCTTCTGCTTCTCAAAACCCAAATCCTTCACAAATGGCTCAAAGAAACAACCCCTTTCTTCCAGTATTCGTTGGTGATGATGTTGTGAACACTCATCAGTTACCACAATGCTGACCATAAAGCCCACAAACTACATTGCCAACCTAACCATTCCCAAAAACTATGTGGGGAAGGGTTATGAACAAATGGTGGAATTTCTGCGAGTTCATCCGTTGAACTATGCAATGACTGCTACTCCTGGAGTCCTGTACTAGGAGAGGGTGTACGAGTTTTGGTACACTTGTGCCTACAACCCTAACACCAAAGTCATAAAGGGGACTATTTTCAATGGGACTCAGACCATTGAGATCACAGCTGATCTTCTAAGGGAGGTTCTTCATCTGCCAACTGCTGACCCATATGACATGCCTCAACCTGAAGATGATCAAATGGGCAATCTGCTACGTTTTTGTGGTGTAGCAGAACCCAAAATCGGAGCAACATTGTTTAGGAAGGATCTGTCTCCGACCTACAGTTTTCTATTTGCCTCGGTGGTGATGTGCTTCGGAAGTAAGGTTGGTTCATTCGACCAACTAAGCCGTGATGAAGTCCCCATTGTTCTACAGCTAGTGGATGGGACAATAATCGACATGGCCAAATGGATTTTTCTGAATTTGAGGAACCTGGTACAACAAGAAAACCGTCCAGCTGCTGTTCGGTATCCAAGGTTTTTGAGCCTCATCTTCAAACATCATTGTGGTGAGCAATTATATTCCTCTCAGCCTTTACTTAAGACAGCTGCATTCCCTGTAATAGGAAATAGAGTGTTTTATACTCCTATTCTACCCAATGAAACTCCTCTGTCAACACCAATGAGGAGGCTGTTAGGATTGGTGGAAGGACCCTCTGATGTGAGGGTGGATCCTGAACCTGCTCCCAAGGGAAAATCCAAAGCCAGGGCCAAGCTTGTTAAAAGGACCCTGGCAACCACTGAAGCTGGGCCTGTTCACAAGAAGGCCAAAACAGCTTAGTCTGAGTCTGCTACCTTGGCCTCTGTGGCTGAGGGGGAGCAGGCTCCTCACCCTGGTTCATCTGTTGAACCTGAAGCCTTTGTGGCTGGTGCCTCTGTGGCACCTGAGACCAGGGAACATGCCAGCCCACCTGTTCCTGACCCAGTCTCACACCCTGTCCAAACAGAACCTATCACCTCTCCATAATCACCCACTTCATCCATCCAATACCAACGCAAATCACTCGCCAAAAGGAAATCAACCCCAACAACCAGCTCCTCTGTTCCCTCACAACAGGGTTCAGTTGTAAGAGAAGCCACCCCTGCTGCCTCTCCTATTTTGGAAGAAGGTTCAGCACAATTGGAGCCTGTTTCACTCCAACCTGAGTCCACCCAGAGTCAGCCTAGACCCTCTGGTTCCTCCCAACAGGAGCCAGTTCTACAAACGGAGATAGCCACCTCAACTATTCCAGCCTCCCAACAGGCTGAGAATATTGAAAGACAGGAGCCCTCTCCACTCCATATTGAGTCCACACTGTCCCCACCTCAAACTTCTTTACACCCTGAGTCTGCACGAGGTGTCCACACTGCTAGTATAGACCAATCAGCAGCTCAGCCTCAAATTTCTGCTCCCTATGATACAGCTGTTCAACACCAAACAGCTGCTGATGGACTAACAACCTAAGCTGATGAACCTCAGGGAACATACCATCCCTTGGGTGAGGCTGCCCCTTCTATGCAAACTCCATCAGCAGGTTTCACCACTGCTGATGTTGAAATGCATATCCCATCTCCCCATGATGAGGTGCTTTTACACCAAGGCACTGCAGACGGAACACCCACTGGCCTTAATGAAGGTGTTGCAACACAAGCAGCATCTGAAAGGCCCCCAACATCAACCCCTTCTCCTGATGATGCAGCTACTGCCACTGCTAAAGGACCCTTTGACCCCTCCAAGCTGGGCCACATTACTTTTGCCCAGGCTATGGAGCTTCTTTCAACTGTTCCTCTTCCCTCTCCATCACATCCTCATACACCAGCCTCATCCTCTTCCTGTCCCTCAACACAATCTAAACAGTCCACCCATACACCTCCATCTCCTAAATACCTGCCTTTGAAGGATCAGCTTACACTGCTGACCAACAAAGTTAGTTCTTTAGAATCCTCTATGTCCTCTCTACCTTCTCTCATTTCAGACTCTGTGTCTGCACAGCTTAAAGGATTCTTTGATCTGTTCAAAGATTCCTTCCCAGCCACTACACAACCTGACAACTCTCCACAGCTGCTTGCACTCACTGCACAGCTGCAAAGTGTCTCTACTTCCCTTTCCTCTATTCTTTCACTACAACAGGACTCAGTGTCCTCAATGGCAGCTATATCTCAACAACTTTCATCTCTCCTCACTTCTTGCAATTCTACCCTTCCTGCCACCTTGGCCAGCTTGAACACTGTTATTGGCTCCCTATCCAATTCTATGTCCTCAGACCTTGCTGATGTGCAAGATTCCCTTGAACTACATCTTGCACAACTTCAAAGCCTGTTGTTCACCGCTTCTGATAGGGAAAACATTGTCAAACAGACCTCTCTTGCTGACACCCAGGCCTCTTCTCTTCAATCCTGTCTTTCCCAGCTTGCAGAGGTGAAGGAAAACTTGGCATTCTTAGTGAACAGCCTTGTTGGCCCCAAGCCTGCTGCCAAAACTGCTGGCAAGCCTGCTGACTTCGTGTCTTCAGGCAGACCAGGTGTTGAAGGTGCTGGTACATCTCCTTCAAAGGGGAAGAAGTCATCTGCCTCGAAGACTAAGTCTAAGGGGGAGAAAACCTCTTCTCCTAAGGAGAAATCAGTGCCTGCGATACTCACTGGTCAACCAGCAGAAGCATCTGATACAGGTACAATGGAAGGTGCCTCCCAGGCTGCTCAGCCTACTCAGGCTGAATCTCCAATCCCTACTCAGTCTAAGGGGGAGGAATTCATTCCTGAGGACAGGCCAAGCAGCAGAAGGAGGCATCTGATTCTACAAGAAGAAGAAGAAGAAAAAGAGGAAAGTCCTGAAGCTGCTATCACTACAGCAGCTAAAGGAAAAGAAAAAGCAGCAGTTGATCCCCAACAGCAGAAATTAAATTTCACAAAGCCAGGGCTAAAGAAATAGGTCTTCCCATGCACAAATACTTTGAGTTCAGAGAAGAACAGCTTCAAGCCCTAGAAGCTCTAAGGAAAGAAGAAGAATCTGCCAAAGCTGCTAAGTCTTTTGCACTTCAAGAGGCAAGGAAAGTTAAAATGTCCTCTCCGGAAGTGCAAAAGAAATTAATGGAAGCTGCTAAGGGATCAGCAGGAGAGAAGGAAGGAGAAAACGAAAATGGTGCTCAGGTCTCTGTGACCAAAACACAAGTACCCTCTGCAAGAGCTCAGTTCCACTTTGACAACTTGGCTAGAAGAAAATTTCAGGATCTTGCTGATAGAAGGCTTGCCAAGGAAGCAATTGTCAAAGCTGTTCCCATATCAAGAAAAGGCAGTCAGTGGAAGTTGAAAATAACCAGAATGGGTGCAACTGGCCCTGAACTAGAAACGTATGACTACACTGATGTTGCACAGATGGGGTATAGGGAATGGATTGAGTTGGCAGTTGCTCTGAGTGAATCTAAGTCAGAAACGGCAAAGACAATCAGGACATATGTCAAAAAGTTGATGGAGAGAGTGAAGAATCTTGGCCTGATCTCAAAAGAAGTCAGTGAGGGTATCTATGTGACACAACCCAAAATAAAGGCCAGGAGGACAAGGAAAGACACTGAGCTTGAAGAACTCCTCATCTTAATTGAACAGGGTGACTATGCTGTTGAGATGAAGGGAGTTGACCACAGCCTGCCTAGTGGAGCAGAGTTTGAAGATGGCAAGATTATTGAAGAGCCTGAGCTTGGGGCATTTTTTGTAGATCCCTTAACTCAGAAGAAATGCTTTCAGAGAGCATCAGATCTATACAAGGTGGATCTGAGACAACTTGTAGCCTTCAGACTTGCAGCTTCATTTAGGCAGTCAAACAGGTGGAGAGCAGCCGTCTGGGATCAGCTCAGAGGCTTTTATGAGAGAGGTGAACTTGAAGATCCCAAGTTTATGATCATCAGAAGTGAAATTGAAGAACTTGAGGATACAAGGGAGAAACTTGAAAAGATGTTTGAAGGTCCCCCTCCACTGTAGTAAAGTCCATCTACCATCTGGGTAGGTGAAGAATGGAAGCTGTCCATCAGTTGGACAGGCTTACCATTATCTGCTCCCAACAAAAACAGTCCAAAATCTGCTGCACATTAGTTGTACTTTAATTACATAAATTGTCTACGCTGCTCTACACTGGTGAGCAGCTTGGGCAGTTTATAAGTGTTCTGTTCTTTGTGAACAGAACCTGTTCTTTGTGAACAGGCTAAATACTTTATGGAATATGTTTCCAAGTCCTCATGAATTGTTTTTTACTAAAAGATCAGTTTACAAAGTCGAAGACAAAGTGGAAAACAGAACTGCTCAGCCTGCCCAAGCTGTTCTGTCACATGAGACAAAAGGATATTTGAAAAAGGGTGACAGACCTTTTTCTTATATCAAAATAGGCCTTAACTAAGAAAGAAAGACGCAAAGTTGACATTCCTTATTTAGTTAAAGCTAATGCAACATTAGACAAAAGTTCTGCACACATGAAGACAAGTCTGCTTTTCAGAATGTGCAGAAAAGTTTATGTTGTCTTTTCAACAAGACTTTCCACTTTTCCTTTCGTCCAATAAAGAAGCTTCTCTTAGATCCTCTGAGTGAGTATAAAAGGAAACTTCCAAGGATTGAAAGGACAAGCCAAAAAGCTAAGTGCTGAAGCCAAGAGTGAACGTGCATTCAAGTGTATCTTTCATGTATCCAAGTCTGCTTGAATAAAACAGTGCTTGGTGTCTAAGTTGTTCTTATTCAAGCTGTTTCTTTGAGTCTTGTAAACATAGTGAGTAATTCTTAGTGAGTGTATTCATTGTAACTAGTTTAAGTCTGTCTTAGAATAGTTAACATACTGTTGTATCTGTCATCTCAGCTTGAACCTTTCCGCATTCAAGCCTGTTTGTAATTAACTTCTGTTGATAATACATACAAACATTGAGAAAAGAGTGTGTAGTTCTTAAATTGTTGTATTCACCCCCCTCTACAGCTTAAGGCTATATACTTGGGAAACCTTTCGGGACCTATATATATATATATATATATATATATATATATATATATATATATATATATATATATATATATATATATATATATATATATATATATATATATATATATATATATATATATATATATATATATATTATATTGTATATTTAACATATACATATATGTATATATGTATATATACAATAATATAATTAGTACATATATACATATATACATAATATTATGTATATATACTATATATATATATACATATATACATATATATATAATATTATATATGATATATGTATATATATATATGTATATATTAAATATATATATGTATATATAACATATATGATATATGTAATATGTATATATGTATATATATTATATATTATATTATACATATATATATGTATATATGTAATATATGTATATCTATATATGTATATATACATATATATATATATTGTATATATGTATATATACATATATATATATATATATATATATATATATATATATATATATATATATATATATATATATATATATATATATATATATATATATATATATATATAGATTCAGGTTCAAAAAGGTACCTCTCGAAATCAAGTGCACCCGAAGGTACCGACCTTAAAAAACTTTTTTTTTTTAATTTTTTTCTCATAACCATGTTTAAATTAATGTTATACACATGATATATTAATTTCACATACATTCACACTTCCTGTGTCCTTAAAAACTATGTGAATGCTCAATGCATATTTATGTGAATGGTCATCCATGTGAATGGTCATTTCACACCATGTGAATGGTGTGAATGACCATTCACATGATCTTTTTTTACCATTCACAAGATTTATGATGTTGCTCCTTTTGAAAAAAAGTCTTATAATGTTGTCTTATACATGTCTATTCAAAAAAAATATATGTGAATGATCATTCACATTAGGGTACGCTGGGTACGCCGGAATCTCACAGGTACGCTGATGAACCTGATTATATATATATATATATATATATATATATATATATATATATATATATATATATATATATATATATATATATGTATCTATATATCACTATATGTATATATGTATGCCGTATGATATATTATTATTATTATTATTATTATTATTATTATTATTATTATTAATAAGAGTTTTAGTTTTAATCAAACTCTAATATAATAATATAATATATATCTTAATAATTATCTTTATTATTTAAATCTTATATAATTATCTCTATAATTATATATTTATTAAATAATATTTATCTTTTATATATTATCTAATAATATATAAATAATAATTATCTATATTTGTTTGTTTATAATTATCCATCTAGTTATCCAATAATTAGATAATAATACTAATTCAAATAAATGCATATTTTATTTAATATATATATATATATATATATATATATATATATATATATATATATATATATATATTATAATAAAGCAAAACACTTAGTGTCACATGGCGCTTCCACAATGCACATAATTTTTATTTTCCCGCCTCTTTTTCCTAATATAACTCTCTCAATTAATTCATCTAATTTATTTTAGAAAACTTTAAACATTAAATGAAATCTTATATAATTAAAGAATTTTAAATACTTCCTAATTTAACCTCTAATTTTACCTAAAATGTTTTATCTAAAATGATCAAAGTGATTTATAACTTTTTTTTTAATTTAAACTAAATGTTAAATGTTTTAATTGTATATTAAATGTATCAATTTAAAATCCATTCTCATTATTATAAATTTGTACATTAATATTTATTTTAAAATTATGTTAACAGTCGTAATTGTTAAATTTTTGTTCATAATCAATTGAATCAAAAAAAATTATATACTAAAATATGATTTTAAGTTATTTATCATTAAAAATACATCTAAATTTGAAAAGAATAAGACTATAATAATTTTCATAAAACTATAACTTTCTAATAATATTGTAATTATTATTTTCAAATTTAAAGGCAAAACATTACAAAACTGATTTAGTTTTTATTGTAATACAATTAGTATTCAAATATTTCATATCTTCAATATATATTTATTATAATAAGAAAAAAAAATTTAAAAATAATTTTAGTCAATTATCTATGTCAGTTAATATCAAAATATTATTACTTTATTATTTTTATAATAATATTTAAGTTATTATATATAAATATATATATATATATATATATATATATATATATATATATATATATATATATATATATGCATATCTATAATTTTTACATATCTCATGTAGTACATGGGCCACTAATCTAGTACTAAATAAAAGAGTAGATAATTATTTAATTTTCATCCAATGACAATTAAATCATTACAATATCTAATATTCCCCGTACTTTGATATATAATTAATCACCCATTAATTTTATCTCAATAATTATTTCGTGTCATAAACAATATCCAATATTATTTATTCAATAGTTTAACTGCATCAGCTCAGTTGTGCTCATCGGTGTGACCCTCAAATGTTTTATGAAATCAGTCATGATGGAGTAGTAATGTCATCTTTACACACCATATACTAACATATATAAAAGTGTAGATATTATTTATCGTATTTGTTTTTTGTTTCTAATTGATTAATAACAGTAATACTTTTATTATATTTTATATCTATTTGTTTTATAAAAAAAAAGAGTTGTTATTAATTTGAAACTAAAATACTCAAAAGTATAAATATAAGCAAGGGCAAAATGAATAGTTAAATTAAAGTTAATGGATAATGGACCAATCTTGAAAGTAAACCTTGATAATAATGACCAATTTTGCAAAATTAAAAGTTTAGGGACCAAATCCAAAATTTGATACACACCACATGAACCATTTTTGTAATTAACTCTAACTAAAATTAACAAAAATAACATTAAAATAATAAACCAATTAAACTAAAAATATCGTATTTATACAACTCTTCCTATGATAAGGCAGCATTTGTTATGTCGTAACGAGAGATGAAATAAAATGAATCATTGGAACGGGATGAAAAAAAAATTTATTTGTTTACCCCGTAGTAATGAAATGAGTCATCACGTAAGTGATGCGATTTGATCACCTTTTTTGATTTTCATTTTCTTGAGGGTGTGATGCTTTTTTTATAATTAGATAGGATGAAATTTTAATAATTTTATTGTTTTTTATTTAATTTAATTTGATTTCATTTCTTTTAATATTTCTCGAGGGTGCTTTTTTTTTCATTTCCTCAAGAAATAAAATGAAATTTTAACAATTTTAAAATTTTTTATCCAGTTTCATTTGATTTCATTTCTTTTAAAATTCCAAGCTATCAAACAACATAAAGTATTAATTCATTCAATTCCAATGATATACACAAAACGAAACAGTAATGATTCCTTTGGTTACGGTGTTCATATGATTACTTGTCCATCCAACAAAACGGACCCATGCCAAATTGCCAACTGTAAAATGGTTTGACCAAGTAAACGTTCAAGTCTTCAACTCTTCCTCGTTGACTTGTTCATACGCGTGGGAGCCAAATGCCTATGCCCTTCATCATCAAAACTCAATTAGTCAAATCCTCTTCCTTCCACGATCGCCAATCCATTATAAGAAAAGCTTATATAATATGGGGGAATTGCAGTCGGAAGAAGAAGATTTAGCCACGCAATCGAGTTCGATTCCTTCTTTTGATGGCGAATAATCAGGCAGCAGGTGCCGGCGGAGCGGCGAGGAAAGTAGTGGTTATTGGTGGCGGAATTGCTGGCTCCTACATTGCTAAATCTCTCCAGTTTCATGCCAATCTAACCCTAATTGATCCGTATGCCTTCTTTTCCTTTTTTACACAGATGCTTCATTTCCGTATTCTGTGTCAGATCTATGTTATTCTGACGCATATTTGATATGGATTGGATGATAATTACAATTCCACTGTTTTTGTTCTGCATTCAATTTTAGTGCTGAAAAGTAGCCATAGACATGCATTGACATATTTGGTGTTAGTTATGTCACTTGTCAGTATGAGGAATTGAAATGATAAAGTGGAAAATTGTATTTGGAAGAGTTAACTAGCATCGTAGATTAGCTCTGTATTTATATACAACACAATGAAAGAATGAAAAATTATTTCTAACTGCTAACTAACTATTAACAAACTTAACTGATTATTAACTAATTAAATAACAAACGCTTAACAGTTTAACATCCTCCCCTCAAGATGGATCCTGATGAATATCTCGAAGGTTCATCTTGGACAGAAGAAACTGAAATTGAGGTCCGTACAAGCCCTTAGTAAAGATGTCTGCTAGCTGCTTATCTGTTGAGATATGTTTTGGTAAAACAAAACCCAACTTGAATTGCTCACGGACAAGATGACAATCTATATCTAAGTGCTTTGTTCGCTCATGAAAGATCGGATTTTCAGTTATATGAATGGCTGATTTGTTGTCACACCACAAAGCAACTGGTATTTGAAACTTGATCTTCAAATCTCTAAGAATATAGCTAATCCATAAGAGCTCACATATAGTTGCTGCAAGACTCCTATATTCAGCTTCACAAGAGGATTTCGATACCGTTTTTTGTTTCTTTGTTTTCCATGAAATAAGAGAAGAACCCTAGAAAATTGCAATAGATCTCCTGGTATCCTTACAGGCTGCCCAATCAGAATCACTATAGGCTGTAATTGTTACCGGTGAAGAATCTCTGTTAAAGAAAATTCCCTTTGACGGACAACCCTTCAATTATTTCAACACATGGATAGCAACTTTCCAATGAATTTCAGTAGGACAATGGAGAAATTGACTTAGTTGTTGAACTGCATAACTAATGTCAGGTCTTGTAAAATTTAAGTAAAGTAAGCGTCCTACCAATCTTCTGTATTTTTCTGGGTCAGCAAGCAATTTTCCTTGTTCAGAGGACAATTGAACATTTTTTATTACCGGTGTAGAAACTGGTTTTGCTCCTGTAAGACCTGCTTCTGAAATGACGTCAAGAGTGTACTTTCTTTGATTTACATACAGCCCTTCCTTTGTTTTTAGCAATTCAATGTCAAGAAAATAACTAGCTTGGCCTAAATCCTTGATTGTAAAAGCCTTATGTAACATTTGTTTGACTTCTTTAATACAATCCTCATTTGGACTTGTGATCAGAACATCATCTACATAAACCACTAATGCAACAAACTTTTCTCCTTCTCCTTTAGTAAACAAACAGTGGTCATGAGAAGACTGCGAAAAACCATAACTGAGAAGAGTATTGCAGAATTCAATATGTCATTGTCGACTTGCTTGTTTCAAGCCATAAAGAGACTTGTTTAGTTTACAAACTTCTCCTTGCTTCACATTGTTGTAACCTTGTGGTGGAGTAAGATAAACCTCTTCATCCAAATAGCCATGTAAGAAAGCATTGTTAATGTCTAATTGGTGTAAAAACCAATTGTTAGAGGTAGATAAAGAGAGCAATATCCTGATAGTAACAATTTTTGCAACTGGGGAAAAACTATCAACATAATCAATACCATATTTTTGATTGTACCCCTTTGCAACTAACCGTGCCTTGTACCTTTCTACTGTGCCATTAGGATGTAGTTTCACCTTATAGACCCATTTTGAACCAATGGGTTTTTTAGTTGGTGGCAATGGTACTACGGTCCAAGTATTGTTTTCTTCCAAAGCAATAAGTTCCTTATCCATTGCTTTCACCCATTCAAGGTCTTCACAAGCTTGCTCATAAGAAGAAGGTTCATTCAAGGAAGACACTGAAGTAAGGAAACTCTTGTGATGGTCTATAAGAAAAGGAGATTGAATGTATGGAAAAGTAGGAGGAAAGTGTGGTGAGGTATATATTTTTGATTTTTCTCCAGTAGCATCAGCTTTCAAACCACAATGCATAACATAATCATTGTGCCAAGAAGGAGTCTTTCGAACCCTTGTTCCAACTCGAACATGATCCTGACTTTCATGAGCTTGATTTGTAGTCTGCTGTTCTTCTAGAATACTTTCTTCATTATCAGATTCATCTATATCAAGCAAATCAGGATTATAATCATTTGAAGGTATAAAATCATGAGATTGTATGTGACACCCTTGCCACATTAACCACCATTACAACACACCCAGGATTAATCACCAACACATAATTTCATAATGATCTGATAGCTTAAATTACAGTGCGGAAGCATAAAATACAAAATAAAGTAATACAAATTTGTGTCCAACACCCTACGGTGCTACATAGGTTACACGTCAAAGTCTACAAGCTCAAAAGTATTACATCATCCCCAAAATTTATCACAACAGTAATTAATAAACCAAATATCAAGTTAGACAGTAGAAATCTTCAAATACATCAACAGACGTCCTAGCTAGATGGTCCCGCCGCAGATTTCCCTTTTCCTGTAAAAAGTCAACAACTGAGGGGTAAGCGAATTGCTTAGTGAATACCATATGATTTTACACATTCTACAAATCTTTATGATGCCACCCAGAGTAACCGCGGTAACACATACCGTATACTCCACACGTACCAAGGTACGCAAACCTGAGCCCGCAGCCCCTTCGAGCTGACACTCGGCATAAGAAAACCAACCATCTGAGGCAGACATTACATCGGGGATGACTTACTGTCTATCCTGACCATAGAGGTGTCAAACTCTTGGTCATATAGCACAGTAACATCAGAGTACAGATGCGACCACGCAGGTCCATCAATAGGATGCACAACAAATGAAAGGACATGCAACAAGTATGAATGTGCATCAATATATATACGCTAGTTAGTAGAGTGCCAAACAAAAATGAAACAACATGCCTCAGCAGGCAAAGCAAACATAAAACAGATGCAGACATGCTAAAATCAAAGGTACTCACAGTGGGTGCGTTATTAAACTTTAAGTTATCATATATCTCCTCGGGCTTTCAACCGGATCACAAAGTACCCCACTGTGGGTTAAACAACACCACAAGGGACCTGTTACATTTTCATAAATAAAACATATCATACATATGTTTGATATCAATATTAAAGTGTCACATCATTCGGAACCTTCATCCGAAACTCATATTTAAATCCTCTTACTTGATGGTTTTATTATTCTCAATTATCCCCTTTATTGATACCATCAATCTCTCGTTTAATAAAAAGTTCCATCAAGTTTCTCAAATTAATGCGTCAATCCTTCGAAATTATAATCCGAAATTATACCTTAGATCCCCAATTTCTGGGATTGCCAATTTGTCCAGAATTTATCATTATATATTACTGAATTTAGGAAGGTCCGACCGTTTCTATTTTATTTTCAAAAATCAAACCCCAACCGAGATGACTATATATATATACACACATATATATATTCCTTTATATATATATATATATATATATATATATATATATATATATATATATATATATATATATATATATATATATATATATATATATATATATATATATATATATATTATTGTCTCTTTTTCAATAAAAATAAAAAAGGGAATACCGAAACTTTCAAAGGTTTCGGTAATCACCATTTATAGTTTCGGTATAGTTGTGATAGTTTCACCATCAAAGGTTTCACTAAAAAGTTTCACTATCAAAGGTTTCACTAAAAAGTTTCACCATCAAGGTTTCACTAAAAAGTTTCACAATCAAAGGTTTCACTAAAAAGTTTCACCATGAAAGGTTTCACTAAAAAGTTTCCCTATCAAAGGTTTCACAAAAAAGTTTCACTATCAAAGGTTTCACCATCAGAGGTTTCACTAAAAAGTTTCACCATCAGAGGTTTCACTAAAAAGTTTCACCATCAAAGGTTTCACTAAAAAGTTTCACCATCAAAGGTTTCACTAAAAAGTTTCAGTAGTATGTACCGAAACCTTTTGTAGTCTCGGTAGGTTTCATTATACCGAAACCTTTAGAGAGTTTCAGTACATGTGATGGTTTCGGTACATAAAGGTTTCAGTAGTGTGGGTTTCTGTACTATGTGAGTTTCAGTATCATGTACCGAAACCTTAAGGTTTCGGTACCTCCAAGTTTCACTAATATGGGTTTCGGTAGAGGGTTTCGGTATATGTACCGAAACCTTTAAGGTTTCGGTACCTCCAAACTTGTCTCGGTACCATGTAAACGCACAGTACGCATACTTGTAAATTTTTACAATCATACTTATAACTCGATTTAGGACCCAAAAATTTGTACATAACTTCTACAACACTAGATTTACACAAACCCATCAGAATATTTGACATGCATCAACATTTTGAATCCTCAATCTCAGATTCGGTTTTCATCCAAAACTAAACCGTAAACCCTTAAATTCGAAATTTTTGAGAGATATTTACCTTAAATCGATGCTTGTAGTGTTTATAGTTCCTCTAATGCAACCCGAATCCAAGTTTTCAGCTACCAATTTGAGGTTTCCTTTGATTCTTGATTTGAGATAAAGAACCCGTGGTTTTTTTTTTCTTTTAAAGAGAGAGAGCAGAGAGTTGAGATTTTGTTGAAATGAAAGACTTTGAAGTCTTTTATTTCCAACTTTTGGCTATTAACACCTTTAACCCCTCAACTTATCTATCTTTCATCAAACAAAGATTCCCCTCTTTATTTCATCATCATTATAATTTTTAATCGTCATTCTAAATAAATTATACTTCGAAATTCTAAAATTTCTTAATTCCTTAAAATAGCAACCAACTTCTTAAACTCCATTAAATAAAGATTCAATCTTTATTTTACCCTTTCAACCACTTAATAATAATTATATTAACTTAATAAATTGAAATTATCAATTTCTAAATCAAACAACCAACTTTTATAATTATTCCAAATGCAATCCAACTTAAATTAAAAATTTAAACTAATAAACCACAAATACAATAATTTAATTTCTAGGATGTTACATTGTACCTCAAAATTCATCTCTTCAACATGAGCATCTGGAATAACTGTTAGGAAAGTTGGGACACCAGCTTTTCCTTTAAAAGGAAAAAAATTCTCATTAAAAACCACATATCTTGACATGATTATCCTTTTGTCATGTAAGTCATAGAGTTTATATGCCTTTTGACCTGGATTGTAGCCAATAAAACAACACATAGTTGCCCTTCAATCAAATTTTGTTTTGTGAGGTCTGACATTTGTTGCAAAAGCCAAACAACCAAAAAGATTAGAATATGATGGACATTCTTTATGCAGTCTTTCATAAGGAGTCTTCCAATTGAGAACCTTTGTTGGGAGAATATTGATGATGTAAATGGCCATTAAGATAGCATGTCCCCAAAAAATAGTTGGCAACTCTGATTGAGACATTAAAGCTCTTGCAATTTGCAAAAGATGCTGATGTTTCCTTTCAACTCGACCATTCTGTTGAGGACTATAAGGTGCTGATTTCTGATGGATAATTCCCAAGGAAGAAAAAAGCTTAAAACAATTTTGATTAACAAATTCAGTTCCATTATCAGTTCTGATAATTTTCACTGAAGTGTTAAATTGATTTGAAGCATAAGCAAAGAAGTTGGATAAGGTGTGAAAGGTTTGAGTTTTATCACTCAACAAGAATGTCCATGTTGCTCTTGAAAAATCATCAACGATTGTCTAGAAATAAGAACAACCTGTTATAGTTTTGCTTTTATAAGGCCCCCAAAGATCTGCATGAATTAACTGAAAGATTCCATTAGCAATTGACTCACTTGCAAGAAAAGGAAGTCTCTGTTGTTTAGCATGATGACAAGGCATACATGGTTCTTTACTAGAAACACCTTTTGTTGAGATAAAATCTTAATGACTCAACACATCAAAAGAAGAATGTCCCAACCTTTGATGCCAAACATGTATGGGCAGATCCTCTTTATTCTTTGCTACATTATATCTCTCTAAAATTGTAGAGTTGTTACAAGAAAGAAAATGAGTAATACTACTATTTTCCAGTATGTAGAGATTTCCCACCACTTTTCCTATTGCCAGCATTTTATCAGTACCCAGGTCCTGCAAAACGCAGTGCTTAGGGAAGAATTTGAATACAATCTGTGCAGAATCAGATAGGGCTTGTACCGATGATAAATTGCACTTAAACTCTGGTACATGTAGAACTTCTCTTAAAATCAATTTGGGGCTTGATGTGACCAAGCCTTTGTGAGTAACATATTTTATTGAACCATCAGGTAAGAAAATAGGAGTATACTGCCCTATTTTGTAAGTCTTCTCAATACATTCTAACTAGCACACATATGTGCTGTAGACCCAGTATCAATAATCCAAGTGTTTTTATTAAATTCATTATTTCGTAATGAATTCAACAGAGAGATGTTCATGCCTGCAAAGTCTCCAAAGTGAGAGAAATTTGCAAAATGTTCAGTCTTCTGATTTGCCTTTATGAACCGACCAAATTGTTAAAGTAACAGATCCATTGAACTATCACTTTGTGTAGGTTGAGACTGATCAGAAACTTGCAGAGGATTATCATCTTGAATCACTATATTGGCAGAGTGATTTGCTTTCCTTTTCTCTTTAAGATCTTTATACCAATCAGGATATCCATGGATTTTGAAACATACATCTCTAGTATGTCCATTAACTTTGCAGAAATCACAGTAACGTTCACTATTTGATTTTGCTTTTGGATCATACTTTGATTTGTTTTGAAATGGCCTTTTGTTACTGTGATTTTGTATAGATGATTTTGCAAGAAGTGCAATAACTTCAGTGGAATTTGAGAAATTAATCTGAACTTCCTGTTGTTTTTCAACACTCAAAGCCATCGAATACGCTTTGTGTACAGAAGGTAATGGATCCAGAACTAAGATTTGATTTCTCAAATTATCATAGTTATCATTGAGTCCCATCAAAAATTGCATTAAACGAGTTGAAGAATTTAGATCTGATAAAACTTTTCCAGATCCAGGTACAAACAGGTAGTTCAATGATGCAGTTCAATTGATCCCATAATTGTGTTAGTTTAGTATAGTATTTGGATAGAGATGAATCACCTTGATTGATCGAGGTAATTTGTCTTTGTAGCTGATATATCAAAGGACCATTTCTTTCTCCGAAGTGTTCTTCCAAATCCAACCAAAGCTCTCGAGCAGTAGTTGAGAATACAAAAGCTCCAACAATTACTTTAGAAATTGCATTGAGCAACCAAGAACGAACTATGCAATCATTGCTGATCCAATCATCTAACTCAGTACCGTCATCAGTCGGTCGGCTTCTGTTGAGTGCCATCGATAAATCCAACTTTCTTCTTTGCACCTAAGGCAATTTGAAAGGAATACTTCCATTGCATGTAATTTTCATTTCCGTATAACGGATTTGAAATCAAAAACATATTCGGATCATTGCTTTTGATATTCAAAACATTTGATCTAGATTGATTGGGATGAATATTGGAATTAGGTATTTCAGAATTCATGATTAAGGTTTATAAGAAATTGGGGTTAGGTTTACGAGAAATTGGAATTACATATTTGTGGAACGAAGCTTTGATACAATATCAGTATGACGAATTGAAATGATAAAGTGGAAAATTGTATTTGGAAGAGTTAACTAGCATCGTAGATTAGCTCTGTATTTATATACAATACAATGAAATAATGAAAAATTATTTCTAACTGCTAACTAACTATTAACAAACTTAACTGATTATTAACTAATTAAATAACAAACGCTTAACAGCTTAACTAACAATCTGGTAAAAATAGTTGCATCCGACGTATTTGTGGAGCCCTGAGCCCTGTGCACGTTACAAATACAATGTAGGCCGGTAAATATGAAATTTTTAAATAGTAATCCGTCATTTTAAGACTGCATTTTAATACGTAAATCATATTTTGTGAATGAATAATTTTATGGGTTCGTACTGTATTTAATGAGAATTTTAAAATTATATCCCACATAAGAAATAGACGGAACTTTGATTAGTGAGTATACATATAAGTATCACTCTGCAAAAAGGTTAAATCAGTAGTCCAATGTTCGCTCATGTGCATTCATATGGAGCTTGCAAATCAAATAATATAAGGACTTGAATTCCATATTAGCATATCCATTAAAGTCAAATGGAATTTGACTTCAATTATGGTGCCCTACGTAATGGGGAGCCATGTGCGGTCAACGTTCCTGCACACCCTAATGAACGGGTGTGGTTATGACAGAGTTGTAGCTGTAGCTGTGTTGCAGCAGTTATTAGTTTTACAGCCATGTGCGGTCAACGTTCCAGCACACCCTATAGAACGGCGTGGTTATGATGGAGTTGTAGCTGTAGCTGTATTGCAGCAGCTTTTAGTTTTACAGAGTTGGTATGAATGCAGGAAGAAAGTGAATATATTGTGAGAAAATTGTATCTAATAATTCTTAAATGAGGATACTTACAGCTTATCTAGACAATATGAGAGCTAAACTAACTGTCTAGTTAACTAACCAATTTAAGCAACCAACTTAATTGATTTTGCTAAATAGAAACAGATACAAATTCCACATCCCCTTAACGTTGGACTTTCTGAAAGACCCAACTTGTGAACCAATGAAGCATGCTGAATACGATTTAAAGCTTTTGGTCATGACATCCACAAGTTGAAGATGAGATGGAATATATGCAGTCTATAAGAAACCATCTCCAATTTTGTCACGAGTAAAGTGACAGTCAATATCCAAATGCTTTGGTTGATCATGTAAACAAGGATTAGCTGCAATTTGCTGAGCTGACTTGTTATCACAGAAAAGAGTTATGGGCAGGGAAACATTGACATTCAGATCCTTGAGCAAGTATCTAAGCCACATTTATTCTCAAGTAGCAGCAGCCATACTACAATATTCAGCTTCTGTGGATGAGCAAGAAACCGTTGGTTGCTTCTTGGTCTTCCAGGAAACTAAAGAATGTCCCTGGAAGATAGTATCCAGTAAGGAATCTGCTTGTCATCTGGCATGATGCGCAATCAGCGTCAGTAGAACCTGTGATCTTCAAGTGAGATTGAACAGGATAAAATAATCCTTTTGAAATGGTTCTTTTGTGATACTTTAACAATATGTATTGCAGCCTGCATATGTGGTTCCTTTGGAGCAGAAACAAATTGACTAATATGTTGAACTGCATACGAAATGTCAGGTCTGGTCATAGTCAGATATAATAATTTACCAACAAACCTTCGGAATGATTCATGAGATGGAACGGGATTTCCTTTATCAAGAGAAAGTTTCAAGTTCTGAGGAAGAGGAAAAGATATGGGTTTAGCTTTACTTAATCTAGCATCATGAAGTAAATGAACTATGTAGTTTATCTTATTTAGGTAGGTTCCAGCATCAATTCCCAAAAAATACTTTGCTAGACCCAAATCTTTGATGGTAAATTTGTCATCCAAGCTTTGTAATATCCTTGAGGAGGATGCATATAGATTTCTTCATCAATATATCCATGTATAAAGGCATTGCTGATGTCAAGTTGATGTAGAGGCCAATTTTTAGCTGTAGCAAGTGCTATTAAAACACAAACTGTAGTCAATTTAGCAACCGGTGAAAAAGTGTGTTTATAGTCCCTTCCCTCTTGCTGATTGAAACTCCTGACAACCAATCTTGCCATTAACCTTTCGACAATACCATCAAGATTGTATTTCGTTTTGTAAACCCATTTGGATGAAATCGGTGTATGTCCAGTAGGCAAAGAGGTAAGATCCCAGGTTTGATTTCTTTCTAAAGCTTCAAGTTCTTTATTCATTGCTTCAACCCACTTTGTATCTTAACAGCCTTGATAACATTGTTAGGTTCCTGTACAGCAAAAACATTTGCCAAGAAAGAAACATGGTCCTCTGGAATAAACTGAAGATGAGATGTAGAAAAAGGTGATAAGTCGCCTGTTTTTGTTTTTAAGCCAATCTGGTTTAGTGATAGGCCCAGAAGATCTACTAAGTGACAAAAATGAAACAGAAGTGGGATTGTTAGTAGGTACAGAAACAGAAAAAGGTACTGATGGAGGAACATGATCATGATTATCTGAAATGTTAACAAAAAATTCTGAAGAATCATCATGAACATCTGAATCACGAGTAGGGAAAAGAAAAGATTGAGTTTGTGATGAATTGGATACTTCATGTTTAAAAGGAAAAATATTCTATTGAAGATAACATCTCTGCTATGAAAAAGTTCTCTTGTTTTTAGGTTATATAACTTGTAACCTTTTTGACCAGGTGGATATCCTAACCAAACACACTTTTCAGCCTTTGGTACAAATTTGTCGTTATGAGGTTTAGTGATGGCAGCATAGCACAAGCATCCAATAATTTTGAGATGATTATATGTAGGTTTTTTGATCTAGGATCCCTTGGGATTATATATAGGCTAGGACTTCTTTGTTAACCATCTCAGTAGCATTGTCAGATCTAATGTAGTTGGGCTTGGCATGAATTTCCAACATAGGTAACAAATGATGATAAGGTAGAAATGACTTGGTCTTTTCTGTGAAGTAAATAAGTCCATGTAGCTCTACTTTTTATCATCAACTATGGTAAATAAATAATGACAACCAACAGAAGTCAGCAACAACTTTATTAGTTGAAGGGTCGTGAAAAACACAACAATTAGGACTAATCTGAGCAACAAGATTTTGACTTTTAACAAGTCTTCCAACAGATAGAAGATTGTAATCAAAATCAGGTACAAATAAAACGTTGAAAAGGGTTTGAAGAGGGTTAAGTTTGATTTGGCCAACAATTGTAACGAGTTTGAAAGATTTATCAGGCAACATAACTTGAATGGGTCTTTTGAGTGTTTTAATTGAATGAAACAGATTTAAAGACATATGATCAGAGGCACCTGTATCTACAATCCAATCAGATTTATGTTCATTTCAGCATGACTGGATAAAGCAAAAGATGAATCACTTATACCTACATGATTTGTAGATGGGCTTGCTGTGTATATTTCTTGAACTTGTTCTATGCGTTTGAACATCTTCATCATTTCTTGACAAAGTGCTGTCACTAGCCTTTAATCCAGGTTACTGTTGTGTCCGTTATCCATCTCATTCTCGTATTCCATATCGAATGGGCTATCCCTATTCATTCCTTGTTTGAAGCTGGAAGTGACATTAGCAGCCATTCTTGTGTTTTTCTTGACTGTCTTTCCCTTATATCGATCAGGGTAACCAATTCTATCAAAACATTGTTCATACGTGTTGCCATCCTGCTTGCAGTTTCACCTCTGCTCCCTTTAGTTTCACTTCATCAGCTTTGGTTTCATTTGTGCTTCCTTTAACATCTCTTTTCTGTTGGAACTTGTCTTGTTGCTTCTGACATTTGCAAAAAATGCAGCTGGTTCAACGAAGTGATTAGTAACTTGCTTCTGTTTTTCAACTTGTTGAACAATGCAATATGCCTTGTTAACACTGGGAAGGGGATCCATGGATAATATCTGACTTCGTACTGATTCGTATTCTTCATTAAGTTTCATGAGAAATTGAATCAGCTTTAAATGATTTTTAATATCCAGAAATTTTGTAAGAATTCCACATGAACATTCATTCATCTTGCCACAATTGAAAGTTGGCAATCATTAAGATTGTGTAATTTGTCCCAGAAACGTTTCAGTTTATTGAAATAGCCCCCATTGATGATTTTTAATTGATCTCGAAATAGATCAGAAATCTTCAATTGAGAATGTGATCAAAAGCTGTGATACCATATGAACTCAGGAAGAAAGTGATCTATTATGAGAAAATTGTATCTAATAATTCTCAAATGACGATACTTACAGCTTATATAGACAATATGAGAGCTAAACTAACTGTCTAATAAACTAACTTACTAACCCATTTAAGCAACCAACTTAGTTAATTTGTAAATAGAAACAGATACATATTCCACAGTTGGTTTGTATAAATAGTTGTAAAATTACTTAATATGCATGTTAATAATGATTTATAATTTATAATGATTGGAAAGGCAAAAAAGCAAGCTTGTTTTATTAAAAAAATCATACTTCTAACCCCATAAGCCAGGGTATAAGGATGGTTAATGGTTGAGATTTGAGATTCTTCAAAGGAGATATTGAATCGTATAGGCATCAACTCTTTGGGGTTACTTGTCTTAAAAAAAAAAAAAAATTCTTACTAAATCTCTGTCAACCAAAAAAAAAACTATTGTTTAAACGAAAAAGTTTTGTATGATTATCAGGTTTTCAGTTTCCAAAATGTCATTTGAGTGTTTGCCTTTACATTTTCCAAACATGATTATTGAGATTTTTGGCCTGCAAATGCCATTTCCCATAAGCTCGTATCGACTGGATTTTGATAAAATTCATTTCCTAAAAATGGATTTAAGCAATCTGAAACACCCCTTAATCTGTTAAGTAGGGATTATGTATGCATATAAAAATTAAGAATTCAATGCTACTTTAGGATATCGGTTGGTTACTGTTATTTTTTGGCAATCAACTATAAAAAAAGGTCCAAGTTTCAGTCCCATAGTGTAGTTTAAAATTTATCTGTCCCTCGACTATAAATTTTGATTTCATTATTGTGATGCTGTCATTTTTAGCTTCATTATTAGTTCTGTACTTCTGTTTCGTTTGATATTGTTATATTCAATTCCATTATTTAAGGATTCATAATATTGGTGATGAATGTAAAAATATACATAATAGATAAAATATTTCACAAGAATGAAACAAAACAAAAGTAGTTGAGACACGAACACGAAAAGTTATAGTAAAGAACTAAAATGAACCTTTTTGATAGTTGCTTGTCAGATTTGGCAGATTGATTCAATTGAACTTGATTGTTTGATTTATCTCCAAGATTCTTGAAACTAGATTGGGTTTCATAAAATGTAAATTTCAATATGAAATTATGCAGGAAGGAGTATTTAGAGATTCCATGGGCAAGCTTAAGAGGAATGGTGGAACCAACTTTTGTAGAGAGATCTTTAATTAATCATAGAAACTACCTAACGGGATCCCGTATCATTGTTTCCAATGCGGTCGACATAACCGATTCCGAAGTCCTCACTTCCGAGGGTCGGTTGGTCCCTTATGACTATCTCGTTATTGCTACTGGTCATGGGGATCCATTGCCAAAAACTAGAGCTGAGAGACTTAAACAATACCAAGCAGGTAAAACCGAAAAACCAACTTTCAGTTTGCAATCGATCTTTGACGTATGCTTGAAACTCATACTTGGTGCCTTGTTATTGTGGCAGAAAATGAAAAAATAAAAGCAGCACAATCGATTTTGATTGTTGGAGGTGGACCTACTGGAGTAGAACTTGCAGGAGAAATTGCGGTTGATTATCCTGGGAAGAAAATAACATTAGTGCATAAAGGCTATCGGTTGCTGGAGTTTCTTGGACCGAAAGCTTCTAAAGAAACGTTAGATTGGCTCATATCAAAGCATGTTGAAGTGAAACTCGAGCAAACTGTGAATTTGGATAATGTTGCAGATGGTGGTAATCTGTTTACGACTTCGTCTGGTGAAACTATCCGAGCAGATTGCCATTTCTTGTGCACAGGGAAGCCACTGGCATCATCGTGGCTAAAAGATACCGTTTTGAAGGATAGGTTGGATGACTCTGGGAGGTTGATTGTTGATGAGAATATGAGAGTGAAGGGTCGTAAGAATATCTTTGCCATCGGAGATATTACGAATATGAAGGTGAGTTTTTAATAAGCTTTATACTGTAGCATATAGGGGTGTGCAAAAAAAACCAAAATCCAAACTGAAACCGAAAAAAACCGAAAAACCGAAACCGAAAATCCAAACCGTTTGGTTTGGACTTTGGTTTGGATGATGGATTTTCATTAACCGGAAATTTTGGTTCGGTTTCGGTTTCATCATACACAAAAACCGAAAAACTCCAAATGGTTAAAAAATAACACGGAAGGTCTAAATGGTCAAAACGTGAATTTTTTATAATAAACTCTAATAAAAACTTGAAAACCCAAACAATTTCATTCTTTCCATTTCTTGGTACCAAACACCCTAACACTATTCTTTCAAGGTTTGTATCACATAAGTCATTGCTTAACTCGATATCAATTTCACACTGACAAACTTACAATTACACCATGTATCATGCATAGTTCATTGATAAATCGACCATCAACTAATTAGATGAATACAACTTTATTTTAAAAAGTTGTCTTTACAAAGGCGTGAACTAATAGAACTTTTTAGTTCCTTGTTAAGGTAGATTAAAGTGACAAAATAATATCGGTTTCAACTAATCAACGAGTAAAGGTCAATAAGACAGATTTTGAAGTATAGTGTATAAAAGAAGTTGAATGAATAAAACAGAATGAATGAAAAAGCATGTTGATATTCTAAAGCGTTTATCATGGAAAAAAAACATGTTTTTACGTTTTCATTTTTTCATGTTAATTTTTTGCCAACATAAACCCTCAGATTAATTTTTTTTTTTTTTGACTATTAGAACCCAGTTTTTCAGTTTTTAAAAATGGTTTATTACGAAGAAAACCAACATGTTTTCACGGTTTTTGCGTTTTCGTCTCTCGATGTTATTTTTTTTCTAGAAAAATCCTTAAGTTAATTTTTTTTATTTTTTTGAATTTTGACTATTAGAGTCCAATTATAATTAGTAAACCTGGTTTGTAAAAACTAAAAAACCGAATTCTAATATCCAAATTTTACTAAACCAAAAAGAAAAAATTAAGTTGACTTTTATGGAAAAAACATAACATGAAGGGACAAAAACGCAAAAAAATGTGAAAACATGTCGGTTTTTTTCATAATAAACCCATTTAAAAAACCTGGTTTACCCATTATAACCGGGCTTTAATAGTCGAATTTCATAAAACTAAAAAAAAATTAACTTGAAGACTTTTCTTTCAATAAAAAAACATTGGGGGACGAAAACCCAAAAACAGTTGGTTTTTTAATAATAAACCCTATTTTAAAATATAACCCTTTTGAATAAATGCAAGTTTAACCAAGTATCGTCTCAAAATGGTTTTTACATGCATTTTATAGTTACAATTTGCATATTATTTACAGGAAATAAAGCAAGGTTATTTGGCTAAAAAACAAGCGTTGGTTGCGGCCAAAAACTTAAAATTATTGATGGATGGAGGGAACGAAAACAAGATGTCGACTTACAAGCTTAGTTCGGCTAAAGCGATTGTTTCATTGGGAAGAAATGATGCAGTAGCTCAGTTTCCTCTTACTACAATGATCGGACTTATCCCTGGGTTAATCAAATCTAAAGACCTGTTTCTCGGGAAAACAAGAAAAGATTTGGATCTTGATTCATACGTCGCTCATTAACATGAATGACGATTCTGTCTCCTTCTACCTTTCAGTGATCGATAAACGCTACATATACGAGGTACCCGCGAGTAGATGTCGCCTCACGTTCTTTGTGATTTTGCAGTATAATTATTTATCATTTAGTCATTTGTTGGATATTATTATTGAAATCGATGCCTTCGAATTGTTTGATTGTTTGTATCTCAAGAACTTGAGTAGTGTCAACGAAGCTCAAGCTTAAACTCAAAGCTGAACTTGAAGATACTCACGTGTTAGATTTGACTTGATGATTTATTAATAGAAGCTTAAAAATCTCGAGAAGTAAAAAAAAAAAAAAAAAAAGCGATATAGACCATTTATTATTATTATATTAATAAGTTCGAGTTAGTTAAATATTCTTATATGATTATTTTTTAAATCCACGTGAATATTTGTTTGATATGAATACAATTGGTACACTTACAAATTTGATGTATGACCTTTTAACAGAGGTGCGCGAAAAATCCGGTTATCCGGTTTTGATCCGAAACCGGATTCCCTCTAACCGGTTTTTTTTGTAACTAGACCGGTTATAAACCAAACCGGTTTTTCAACCGGTTATGCGGTTTTTGGGGTGACCGGTTATTATACCGGATAATTAACCGGTTTTTTTGTAACCGGATAAAAATCCGAAATTAGTGCAGTTCGAAAATATGAACGTTGGAGGAGAAATAGCCGTTTTATGACCCTTTTTTTGACCCTTTTTGGCTCAAAAAATTACCATTTTGCCACCCAATTGCTTATAAATAGGTTATAAATGTTTTTGGTTGATTACCATTGATTCCAAACACTCTCATTTGATATTTTCGGTATTCTCTAACTATCTCGTTTGATATTTTCGGTATTTACCAACTCTCTCGTTTGATATTTTTGGTATTCTCCAACTCTCGTAATCCCGAAAATTCCAAGTAATCTTTTTCTTTCATCTCAAATGGCTACTAATACTCCCGAAACGACTGGACAATCTTCCTTCGGTGGAAATCTTGAAGTTGTTCGGGTGCTCGAGAATAAACGTAACAAAGAAATTTGGGATCATTATGATTGTGTGAAATGTCAAATGGTTCGAGAAAGGCTCGTTGCAAACTTTGTCAAAAGTTTTTTGCGGCCGAAGGAAACACGACGTGGAAAAATCATATTGCGAAAGCATGCAAGGCACTTCGGATGAGAGCCGATCCTACTCAACCGAACGTTACCCCGCAAGGTGGCGTTTTTATTTACGATAATGATAAATTACGGGAAGCGTTTACAAAATTCGTGATTACGAAATCGTTGCCGTTCGATCATTTGACGATGAAGCTTTCACGACGATGATTCAACAATTGATGCAACCACGTTATACGCAAGTAAGTCGTACTACCCTTCGTCGTGATGCTTTAAAAATGTGGAGTGTTGCGAGGGAACAAATGATTTTGAGTTTTCTAGAACATAATTATAGTGTTTCGTTAACTTGCGACGTTTGGAGCGCTCCTCACAACACCGGAAATTCTTTTTTAGCCGTTACGGCACATTGGTTAGATTTAAAAAATTGGCAAATGATGAAAAGAACAATCGCGTTTGATTTATTCGGCGAACCACATACCGGTGCAAATTTATTTGCACTTTTGAAACGTGTGATTTGCCTTTATAAATTAGATACAAAAGTATTTTCGATGTCTTTTGATAATGCGTCGAATAATACAAACGCGGTTCCGAGATTAAAATTGTTATTAAATCCTATTTTAGATGGCGCTTTTTTTCATACTCGTTGTGTTGCACATATTATTAATTTATCTGTGCAAGCCGGGTTGGAGGTTATTGAACCGATTAGACTAGAATTTAAAGCGATGATAAAATCGGTTCTTTGTAGTAATAGCCAAAGACTAAATGCATATAGACGTTATTGTAAATCGGTTAATAAAAAAGCTTTAAGTGCGAATTTAGATGTTCCAACTCGTTGGAACTCGACATGGATGATGATGCACTCTGCGTTAAGGCAAAGGGAAACGTTGCAACCGTTTCACAATCGCCTATACGAGAAGGGCCATGTTCCAAGTGTTTATCCGAGTTCGAGTTGGGAAATGATTGCGAAAATAACCGATTTGTTAAAAGTTTTTAAAGACGCAACAACTTTTTTATCCGGTGTATATTATCCTACTAGCCCTTTGGTTTTAAATCAAATTTATTTGTTAGCTTCCAAATTAAATGATTATGAATTTGAAGGCCAAGTATTTGACAATATTGGCAAAGCAATGAAAGAAAAACTTTTGAAATATTTTAAGGAAATCTACCGGTTTTTACTTGTGCCGCCGCTTTAAACCCGACGGTAAATGTTGGTGGCGTTGAAACATTAATTGAAAGTATTGCATTTGCTTTTGGTTTACACGAAGATTTAACCGAGCCCAATTTTATCCAAAACCAAATAAACTATTTTAACAAATGTTTCCGGGAGTTATTCGATATTTATTTACGTAAATATGGTGCGAATAATATAATACAAGAACAAATGAGGAGAGGGGAATCATCTAGTAGGGGAACCGGTATATCTCTTTTTAACACACTTTTAAATTCCCAATCGAAACGAGCACGTACTAATACCCCGAGTAGCGAGTTAGGACACTATATTGCAAGTGATGTTATTTCAACTATGACATATGATGAGTTTGAAAACCTTAATCTTTTGGCTTGATGGAAAGAAAAGGAACCGGTATATCCGATTCTAGCCGCCATGGCCCGTGATTTACTAACCGTCCAAGCTTCCACGGTAGCTTCGGAATCCGCTTTTTCTGTTAGTGGCAGGGTTATATCGCAACGGAGGTCGAGACTAAGTCCGGAGTCGATAGAATGTTGTATATGTTTGAAGGATTATTTGGATGGAGCGGCTCGAGTGCAACACGTAACGACATTAGAAGATTCAATCGACGTCGAGTTGGAAACAAAGATACACAACGAAGAAGTTGAACTTGGAATATCACCTCCAAACGAAGAAGATAACGAAGACGACGATGATATAGAACCCGAATACCAAAATTTGGGTGAATAAAAGAAAAGAAAATACAAGATTGTGAATTTTTAGTTGTCGTAGTTTGAAACTTTGAATTATAAGTTGTCGTAGTTTGAGTTATAAGTTGTCGTAATTTGAATTTCTAAACTTCTTATGTATTTTATAATCAAATATAAAAGAAAAATATATTTGATTGGAGTAAAATATATGTGTTTAATATAATTTATAAATTATAATTAATTATAAATTTGTTAATCTCTTTTCTCTTATAATTTATAAATTATAGATTTATAGCCCAAATTTAAAAATGTTAGCCCAAAACAAAAAGAAATGTTAGCCCAAAATTAAAAAATGATAGCCCAAAAAAAAAGTGCCCAAAATACAAAAGAGGAGCCAAAAAAAAAAGAATTCTGAAAATCAGATATTTCATAACCGGTTTTCGAAAAAAACCGGTTTTTATATATCCTAAACCGGTTATACCGGTTACACTTTACCCGGCCCAAAACCGGTTAGAAACCGGTCCGGTTATTAAAATAACCGGTTTTTTATAAGCAAAAAAACCGGTCCGGTTTTTATTCGAACCGGTTCGGTTACAATCCGATTATTGTGCATCTCTACCTTTTAAAACGCCAATAATATCCCATGAATTTTTTTTAAAAAAAACATGCTACTATTAACCTAAAAATTTCATATTGAACATTTATTTTGTACAAGTAAATGAAAAATATTCATTTACGAATATCTTACAAAGATTTCATAATATCAACTACCGAAAAATATTGAGATTCGAATTTGTAAAATACACCATTGTTTTTAAAATACTCATATCAATATTTCAGACATGATAAATTTGTAAATCTCTTTAAAATGTTCATATATGACTATATACTTTGCAACAAATCTTGAAATCCAAAGACTAAAATTATGATAATATACATACATGAATATTAAAATAAACAACAAAACATGAACTTCATTAAAAAATATTTATACATAAATATCTTACAAGTACAAGTGGGATGGCAATATTGACCCAACGGGTCGAACAATAAAGTGGACCCATTGTAAAAAACTAAGATATGACATTAAAAATTTTTAAAAATGAAAATTTATAAAACAGCGTATTAAAAAATTGTTCTTTGAAAAAAAATTCAACATTATATAAAATTCATGACTTTTGGTCGTCAACCCGTTTGACCCGTTTGCTTGAACGGGCTCAAATTGCCACCCTTACAACAAATCCTTAACAATCGTTTCATCCCTTCACATTTGTCTCCTTGGGGTAACATAACTGATCAATAACGGAGTCATCACTTACAAGTCATGGTAAAAAAGTGACGTTACAATTTAAACATAATAATGAAAAATATTCGTACATGATTAAATTTTATAGCAAATCTATATAATCTTATGTTATCTTACTACTATATAATGCATTTAGATTAAAAGTCTTAAAAACAACTTTTTTTTAAACATGAAAGACAACCTTTTAATGCAACTTCTTGAATTTTGAGAGGTACACCTCTAAAAGCATTATGTACAGACGAGCAATGTCACATTTAACTATAGAGTCTCTGTCCGTCTCTTATCACTTTGGAAACATAAACGACGGCCTCTCCTATTCTCCATGCTTTTACCGGAAACATAAACAAATTGATAGGTTGGGTGGGTGGGGGGGGGGGGGGTAATGCCCTCTTTTGTTTAACTGAAGAGTCTCTGTTTGATACTCTTTTCTAACAAAAACACACTGCGTCAATGTCCTACTTTATCATGCGAACCCTAACTCTTCTCTACATACCATACGGATTCTTCACTTCTTTACATAATTTTGTAGGATTGAACAAATTGCACAATCAGCTATCGGTAGGAACTACATGAGGTTACCCTAAGAGAGGTGAACCAACTCTCACCGTATCGTATACATGCTATTTTATTCTCCGTTTTCTTGATTTTTGTATCTCTTCGTGTTTCATCTGCTTACCATTGATCACATCTACATGAATGTAACCGAAGAACTTCATAGATAAAACTGACAGTGATGATAAATGTGAAGATCTCCCCTTACGGGCCAGTCCTCATCGTCTGGGTGCCACAATTATGCAACACGATATCAATCATAACTAAGATAGAGTAATTAAGTTGCGGAATTAGAATTACAGTACAAACGTTAGGATTGAGTTTAATAAAATTTCAGTACGAGTTGCAGTTTTCAAATTAAACTAATAAAGGTATAAACTAGTCTAATACATGTCATCATATGATCAAAGCAAATCTACCCAATTCACCACAATCGTCAACTTCAGATCTGTACCATAAAGGGTTGTTGAAGTAGTGGTCTATGAAAAACTTCACTTGATCTTTGGTGACCTAAGAACCAGGTCCGGCAGGTGCTTTCCCTTTATCTTTTCCTGTAAAAAGGTTTAACAACAACTATAAGCAATGCTTAGTGAGAATATAGATTTATCAGATTGCATGCACAACAACAAGCGAAAAGTGGGTAACTAGCGTGATATAACTTGACTGCCGCTACAGCCACGCAAGATTGAGACATAGCAATCAGAATTGGATGATGTCCATGCCACACTCATGCTTTTAGTGGAAGCTATCCACTCAATACTGGGCTAGCTACCTGTAAACATCGTGGGGGGAGCATCAGAGTAATCAACAACCAAGTTCAATAGAACTGGTTGACATAGCAAGGTCTAGAACAATAGACCGACAAGGCTAAACATGCTAAGCTGAACCAATACATCAAAGATATGAGCAATGATGAAAGCATAAATAAACAAAGTCATGATAGCAATATCAACTTATAACAATAACTGAATTGAACTGTAAGTACAATGTATGCAAAATGATAAGTCAAATAGTCATCATGATCCACAGGGCATCACCGAACCATGGTGAGCACATGTCACAATCCAGCTGAGCATAAATGAATGCCAAAGTAAACTATCAACAACAATATGTCTCAACCAGAATCAAACATGTAAAACTGAATATCTATAACTCACAGTTTACTGAATTAATCTGAGCTGTTGACTTTATCAAGCAGATTTCTCCACCACCTGAGTTATCTCTGGATTTAATGTTTGACTTTCTGGACTTTGGCTTGGCTTTACAAACTTTGACCCACTTTCAATAACTTTAAACTTTAATACTTTGTTCAGAATTTATCTGAACCTGTCCATAATTTTATCATTGGAAGAACATTAACTTTTAAACTTTAATTAACTTGATTCTGATAACTCATAAGCTTTTATGTCATTTCTCATGGATATGTATGACTTTTATTAAGTCATTTAAGCTTTCATTTGCACATTAGAATTTCTCATAAGACATATAAGAACATTATTTGATATATATATATATATATATATATATATATATATATATATATATATATATATATATATACACACACACACACACACACACACACACACACACACATATATATATATACACACACACACACACACACACACACATATATATATATATATATATATATATATATATATATTAGTATCAGACACTCATCCGAGTTTTAGCCACTCGAAATTGGCCATCCGAGTTCGGATCATCCGAATTCGGATCAGTACTCATCCGAAATTTGGCATCCGAGTTTGGCCATCCGAGATTGGGTCCCATCCGAATTCGGATCCAACACTTAGAAATTTTCCTAGATGTTCTTGATGTTGCAGTTTCGACACATACGGGTTTTACATAAAAATTAGCCAAATCCATTTTTTAACCACATGCGATGAAATCTAATATTATATAAACAGTATTGGGGTATTTTTACGCTATTTTACCCATCATAAACATGTTAAATCACTCAGATTTGTCCAAAAATAATGAACTTTTCTCAAGAACACAAAACTTTATAAAAACAATTTTTGTTTCTGTAACTTCTAAAGACTTCAATATACGATTTCCAACATGCAAAATCAATTATTCAGATTTAAAAATCTGAATTTTCTATTTAAATTCTCAAATATACCTTAAACTTAAGAAATTAGTTTCGTACCTTGAAATCTTGTAGATTTTGTTGCTTGATACTTGTTTGTAGATTTCTCTTACTTGATTCTGAATTTTGTTGCATAATTGATGCTCTTGGTGAAGGTTGAAGATGAAGAAACCGTAGAGAGAGAGAGAGAGAGAGAGAGAGAGAGAGAGAGAGAGAGAGAGAGAGAGAGAGAGAGAGAGAGAGAGAGAGAGAGAGAGAGAGAGAGAGAGAGAGAGAGATTGAAAATTTTGAAAGTGATGAAATGAAGACTTGAATCTTTTATTTCCAAACTTTTGGATTTTGGCACTTTTAGTCCCTCCTCATCTGATTCCTTTTAAATGAAGATTCCATCTTTATTTTATCATCACTAACATATAATTTAACTTAATTAAACAATTTTCATTACTTAATTCGATTACAATACAATTAATGTGATTAAATCATTAATAACTCAAAAGTAGAAATTAAAAGTTCGGTTAAGAGCTATGTTGTTACAATAAATTTTCGCCACCAGTGGTTGATGGCCCAAATGAATTCCGAAAGTAATCATGTGAGCCATTGTTTATTTATTAGTCTAAGATTCAAAAAATATGGATGGCAAAAGAGACACCATTAATAAATTCTCTTTGTTTAATTATATGCACATGCATTTTAATAATTCGATGGTTTGAAATCATTTTTTAAGATTCTTGCTCTTTTCTAAGTTTGTATCTAATTGTGTATATTGTATCACTTGCTAATAGAAAAAACATATTCTCATTCTCAATTTTAATTAAGTCATAAAATGTCTCTTACTCAGTTACTCTCAAATATATCTTTGCTATTGGTGAACTCACTTTAAACGTCACACATGGCTACCAACAGAAAGAAAGAAATTGATGAACTCGAAACAGAGGTAAGAAAGATTTCCATTCATTTGTTGGGGTCAGAAAGGTTACAAATTTATTTTTTAATTGCTTTTTTGCATGGGTTTCTTTGGAAAATGCCCTACCAACATGTCCATAAAGAGTGTGATTCATGGATTTTTGTGCATTAAAATTTAAAAGCACGGATTGAAAGAATGCTAGTCTTTTGAGGTTAGGTTGGCCTTAGTGCCTTACTAGCAAGCTATCCAAGCAGCAAGCCTCCACCACTAGTTGTCTCAGCCATGATAATTCATTTCATGTTCATCTTCAACCTATTTCTTGTAAGTTATTGTTTTTTTTTTTTCAACTTTTGTGTTTTGCATATCTATATGATGATGAACAAGAAAGCATCGTGATTGCGGTAACAGAATAACACACTCTTCTCTGTATGTTTTCTTCCCTTTGTTCTTCTTGAATGTAGCTACGGGTGTTTGTCAATGCACTTGTCTACTTTCTTTGTTCTTAGTGACAATTAGCTTTTAACATTCAAACCCTTTTGCGTGGAAAATTAATTCGAGTCTTCATGACAGAAAAACAGGAAAGGTCTTAATATTAGCTTCAAGGATATTAACTTGTTAAATTATGTCTTTGTTATGTAGACCGTAAAACTTATACTTTAACTTTTTTTTAATTAAAATTATTAAAAAAAAACCCATGTTTTGTGCAAATTTGAGCAAATTCCAGCCATAGGGTTCAAAATTTTTGAAATCGTGGCTTTTGGGAGATTTTAGGTTTATAATATTTCCATTACATTCGATCTTCATGTGATTTTTAATATTTGATTATCAATTTCAACTATTAGTTTCGATATGAGATGGAGCTGAAAACTTTGTGTGTGGAGAAATGGTGTTTCGGTCTTTTTAAGTTACTTTAGTAAAATTGTTAAGCTGATTACAGAAATTTGGTTGTACCTTTTGGATTTTTCTAATATTTTATGGAGATTGTTTTGATTGAATGGAGCGTTGATTTGGTGAAAAAGAAATATTTTTTTCTTTTCTGCTTTTAATGTTACTCTTTTAGTTCAACGATTCTTTTAGCTATTAGGTGATAACCTATTTGCACACCTAGCGTTGGTGTGATCCAAACGTGTGATAGAATTCTCTACACAATGAGCAACACTGTTTGCGGCACCGTAGGGGAGGGATCCTTACAACGACACTTTGATGCCTAAGTTAGTTTCCCCCGAGCGGTAGATATTATCAACATGAATGTTTAGTGTGGTTGTTATCATACATTTTTCTCGTTGCATGTGTCCCTTTTATTGAGACAATTTTACTAGTTGTCTATTCAAGGAGCCTGTTATGGTTAGCAGAGCCTTTTCCTCTAAGCAAACTTTTCTCGTGGAGTGTAATTTGGATCTTTTAGGAGACTTTCCTTTTTATGAAATCCTCCTTTTTGTAAGCCTTCCCTGGAAAGAGACATTCCTTAGGTATATTTTGATTTTCCTGTCGTGTCTCTTCCTAATATTAATACTAGTTATTTCTTATCTATTTTTGGAAGGTGTCTCCTGATTATGGCTTTTCAAGGGTGGTTACACCATTGTAACCTAAAGCTGAACTTTCAATTGCATATATGAGTAGGATACAAAATCAATACTAGGAGCCTATAAAATAATCTTAGGTGGTGTTTGGTTCACGAAATGTAATTCGAAAGAATTGGAATTTGAATTGTAGTTATTAATATGGTTGATGTGAGAGTAGAAGATAGTTTGTAGTATTGATTAGGGATGTAAGTTGGTATGTAATTCATGTGTGCGTTGGAATTTAATTCATGTATGTGTTGGGAGGAATGTCAAATTTCTATAAACAAAAGAATTTGATGGAAAATACATAAAATATAACGTTTGTATTAGTTATAAAAAAAATCCTAAATAAGCTAAATTTAAATTCCAGTTCCATCGAATTCATTTAACGAACCAAACGCCACCTTAATTGTTTGCATTCAAGCTATTATCAAAAGCAACAATAGTTGAGTCCAAAAAAAGTTACTGAAAATAATTTAATAACTAAAGAAGTAGACCGTAAAATTTTTTAGTTATGGAGTAAAATTGTGCTGGTCTATTTTTAGATTCATCGATTTTAACATTAAAACTACCCTTGGATAGAGATGTGAGAAGACGAAAGAGATACAATAGGTGTAAGCAATGCTTAGGTATGAGAAGACGAAAGAGATACAATATGTGTAACCTAAAACTGAACTTTTGTATATGTTATAACTTTAAGGTGATTATCACCTTATTTGGATCCAAACAAAGCTAAAGTTAGTTAATATATACAACCTCTTGTTTTTGTTTGCCTCTTGGTTTGGTCATTTTGTTCCGGTGCCCTCTTTATTTCATATGGTTTTTGGTTTGTTTTGAGTCTCCTTTGAGTTTCAAAGGCTCCTTGTAAGTGTTTATCTACATTTTTAAAATTTACTGGGAAAAATTCTCCTTTGTCCAAAAAGAAAAACCATGCTAGACGGAAACCGAAAATTAAGAGAATAGAAATCAGAGTTAGCCATTGGTATTTGATTAAGTTTTTTTTTCGTTTTGATCCTGATTTTTCGTATTTTTTATTATAATTTTTTTAAAACCTAATCAGATGAAAGTTGCATTTAACAAAAATTAAAATTTAAAAAGAATTTGAACCTAGAATGAAGTGTATTAATCAAATTACAATTAAAGGTGATTGGTCAAATTATATAAAAAATGAAATGCACGTATCAATTTACAAAAAGATAAAACTTTAAAAAAATAAAAATATTTAAAATTCCGTTTGTAGTAAGGAATAACTTTATAAGACTAAATTGTTAAAGTGACATTAGTATAGTGTCTCTTAAATGAATAACAATATTAGCTCATTTTGAAATTATGTATGCGTGCACTTCGACTAAGGTAAACACCTTAAAGGAACTACTATAACCTTTTATTACAAGCATGTTATATCATCATATTACTCCCTTCATCTCAAAATAAATGTCTACTGGATGAAAGCACATGGTTAATGATAAAACATCCATAATTTCATAACACGTCTTAACCACGATTATCAGAGTATAATTCCCAAGAACCCTTAACACGTTCACTAAATGCAGAATAATTTAAATTTTTCATCTTAATGATGTTACAATACAACTAAACCACCAAAATAAATTAAGGTTCATTAACATCCATACATGATCATCTATCAAAGATACCAGGTCACGCCGGTCTATTTCCCTAGGATCACTTCCCTAGGCACCACAAACTTCTTGTGGATCTGACTCATCTTATCCATGAAAAATTTGAACCTATGATGGACCCACACCAACTAAACCTTATGACATACCACCCATTCGTGTAAAAATGAGTCCCTACACGGGGTAAGCCGAAGTCTGACGAGTAACCCCATTTCAATTACAAATAGTTTAAAGTTCATAGAGGGAGTCAACAGCATGGAGGGCATATACACATTATACAACAAGTATCATATGATCGTGAATTCGAACTACTGAAAAAACCTTAACCCCCACAACATCTGCTCTGACCACTTCCCAACCGACCCCTAATCCCCCCAAAAGATCTGATTACCAACTTAAGTCCAAGAAACCACTCCCCTCACAAGTCCAAACCACAACAGTAGTAGACTGCTTTCAAACCAGTACACCCGAGCCCGAGGCCACATTTCATGAATCATAAGCAAGCTGGGTGTACTGGTTCTCTAGAGGAAACATGCCTGAACTGCCTCCTCAGGAGAAACAACAGCTGGTTGACACTCATCAGGAACAAGTCTATCATTTTTTACACGTCAACCAGGTTGAAGTAGATCATGGCCACACCAGGGGTTAAAAGCTCATCTCTCAAAAATGACATTTGATGACCTTTGCAAACCTTTCCTTGAGGACCGATTCAGACTGGCCCGAGCCAATAGGGGGGGCGAAGCGGGCTTCAGCCCAGGTAGCAAGTTAGTATAGAGCATAAAAGTTTTTAGGTTTGTGTTACATATTAGGCCCCCATTAAAAATCAGATTTATAAAACTGGGCTCAAAACATAACCCATTAATCATTTTATCTGCTAGGGTAAATGGGAAAAAGAAGCGGCATTAGGCATGCTACGCAGCTACGGTAATTTCAATCGACACAGAAGCATTAGGAGGGAAGGGAATAGGGATCGCCAGATCAGAAGACGAAAGCATTAATGAATCGATGTCGTGGAGTATTGCAATCGATGGTGGACTGGTGGAGATTTCTAGAATTTATCAGTTTCCATGACTTATCTGAAGAAATGTTGAAATCCCTGAATGAGGGACCGACTGTTTTTCTTGAAACCATACCAGCTGTACCAACCGGAAACCCTCCTATCCCGGAAAGAACTGTAGAGGTCACAAATCTGACTGAAGCAAAGAAAACTGGGAGATAAGACTGCCAGAAAGCTCTTGCTGATCTCAATTCCGAACGACATATATATCAGTCTGACCAATACAAAAACAGCCAAATCCATCTGGGATGAGGTGTGTAAATTGATGCGCAGTTCAGACAAAGCAGCAACAAACAGAGCAAGAAACAGTCTGATGACCTTTGAAAACTTTAGAGCGAGAGAAGGAGAATTGCTGGAAAGTACTTATCTGAGGTTCGTCAATCTGGTAAGTGAGATGAAGAGGAATGGAGTGACAAAATCCAATTTGGATATAAATGTCAAATTCCTAAACGTGCTGAATCCGGAGTGGGATAAATAGACAATGATAATTCAGCAAACAAAATAGATTGGCGACATGGACTTCCATATGGTATTTGAGAACCTTAACAACTACCAAGAAGTTGTTTTAAGGAAAGTCTCAGGAAAGAAACAGACTGAAAAGGCAACCGTTGATCCTCTAGCTCTCTTGGCTGACAAGAAGTATAAGTACAAGCTAAAGAAGGAAAAGCGGGTTGTGTTGAGCAATAGTTCATCAGACTCAGATTCAATAGATTCCTCAACTGATTCTGAGATTAAAGAGATGAAGAAACAGATGGCCTTGCTGACAAAGGCATTTCAGAAGAAGTTCTACCGCAAACCGACCAACAATATGATGAGATACAAAACATGCTCAAGGAAGTATGAGAAGAAAGACAGATATGGAAAATCGGGAGAGAGCAGTGGCAAGAAGGCTGAGAAATATGAGAAAAATGATAACCCTGCCAAGAAGAATACTGATAAAAATGCTATAACTGTGGCAAACCAGACCACTTTGCCAGAGAATTCAGATTGCCTGTAGTAAAGAATTCTGAATATTACACTCGAAAGGCACTGCTAGCAAAGGAAAAGAGGCCGGTAAGGCTTTGATGGCATAAGATAACCACTGGCTCCAACTATCCGAAGATGAAGATATTCTAGACGAAGATGCCCATATCTGTCTGAAATCTGAAGTGTTCAATGATTCTGAACTCAGTGAGTCTGCTATGATTGCTGAGAATGAGGTTTGGGTAGGTCTGACAGATGAGGAAACTGAAGAGCCAAAGGAGTTTGATTCTGATAATGAACTAAGAGAAGACATGGCATTGATGGCAACAGGAGACGCGGGATGCAGTAAAGAACAAGCAGATGATGGATCAGATACAGATGCATCAGAAACTTCTGAATCACCAGAGGTGCAATCTAATTCTAATTCAGATGATGATAACTCCTGTATGCTTGAATAGAAACTGACTCAATTGGCTTACATGTTAAAAAATTTTTGAAAAATCCTTAAAAGCCGAAAAGAAAAATGTCCATTCCGTGGAAAACAAATTGAGTCAATTACATGCCTTAGTGTTAGAATTTTCCAAGGATAAGGCATTAGCATTAAGAGAAGTATCAGATTTACAAGATAAATCCAATGAACTTCAAAGTGAAATTCAGAAACTGAACAACAATATATCTAACCTAAAAGAAAAACTGAATTTAGCCAAGTTAGAATCATCAAGTTATTCTATGAAATATCATTCAATATTTGATGAAAGAACGAAGCTATATGAGAAAATTAAATCTTTGGAAGATGAGTTTATTAAAAGAGGTCAAACAGATCAAACTATATATTTTATAATTCAAAATCAGGTATAGGTTGGACAAATCCTAAATATCTAACAAAATCAATTTCAAGTTCACCAACTATATACGATGTTAGATATATGAGTTTAGGATTACAAATGGTTTTTATGAAAGCTTCGGATGAAGTAGAATCAGGTGAAGATTTAAAAAGGTTAAGAACAGATAAAGTGCAGAATACTGTAGATTATAACAGATTAAATGATAGTTATCAAAATTTTTACATTTCAGAAGAGTATATTCAGACTTATTCTGATAAGGATATATCTGAAAATAATACTTATTCTCAAAAGCCATATATACCAAATTCAATTCTTGAAAAAATCAATTCTGATCTTGAATTGAAATTAAAACTTTTGAGTCTGAAAATGAAAATCTTCATGCTGAAATCAAAGATTTGAAAATAAAATTGAAAAATCAGCCTGATAGCAAAATTCAACTAGATCAGAATTCTTCAATTAAACCTGATTCTATCAATTCTGAACAAGAATTTGATCTGTACATGAACTCCGATTTTAACTCATTAGAGGAGATGTTTGTCAAAATTGATGAATTTGTTAAACCTTTACATGACAAACAAACTGATAAACCTAAAGAACCTGTAAGTATTCTGATAAGAATATCTCTAGAATCTACGGTTAAATCAGTAAATTCACTTGTTTGGCAAAAGAAAAAAGGAGAAAACAAAAGTTACTTTTGTGACTCCAAAATCTGAAAAGGTGAATCCTCTTCATCAAAGGATTCTACAGCAAAGAAGGCACATGCTTCACAAGGTAAGAAAATTTTGCAGAATAAACATAATTCTAAAGTGACTAATTCTCGTTTTTCTATTATATCAGATTGTATTGTGAAAAGTTCACGAAAGAAAGTTTGGAGAAAGAAGCAACAAACTAGGAAACACAAGAGATTAAGACAAGAGTGGAGAATTAAAGAAAATTCTGTTACTGATAGGATTAGTCATATAGATAATTCTGTCTGTAATAAAATATCTGATAAACATTGTGCTAAATACTCTTTTACTGATTTACTTTCTTTAAATTCTACTCATTGTCATGTGTTGCATGCTAAATCTGTATATAAATCTGATAAGCTTGTATGGTTACCAAAGAAAAAGGTTCCTACTTTTAAACAGGAAAACGTTCGAAAGAAGCAAATTTCAAAATTAGTTCCACAACGAACTGTACAAAAATGGTTACCTAAAAATACTGTTAAAAAGTGGGTTCCAAAGTCAAAGATTATACCAGTGGAAAAGTCTAAAGACTCACCACATGATTTACCAAATTCCAAAGTACCCAACTATAAGTGGGTACCTCACGTATTTCTTAGTTTAATAGGTAATCAAGTGTGGTACCTTGACTCCGGGTGCTCAAAGCATATGACCGGACAGAGAGAAACCCTCATAAATTTTGTTGACAAATTCTGTGGAACAGTACGGTTTGAAAATGATCAATTCTGTCCAATCAAAGGTTATGGGAGTCTTGAGTACGACAAAATTACAATTCAAAAAGTCTTCTACGTTGACGGTCTTAGTCATAATCTGTTCAGTATCGGGTAATTGTGCGACAAAGGATTAGAAGTCAACTTTAAGGCTAATCGATGTAGCATTCGATCTGGGGAAGGTAAGGAGATTCTTGCAAGGAATAGGAAAACAAATCTGTACTCCATAGATTTAGCCAATATCAATCTGAAGAAAGATGTTTGCTTACTGTCCAAAGCAACATCTAAAGAATCATGGTTGTGGCATCACCGTCTTTCCCATCTGAACTTCAAAGAATTAACTAAAATTGCAAAAGGTGGTTTAGTCAAAGGGCTACCAACTCTCAGATTTCAGAAGGAGCAATTGTGTGTTGGTTATAGTCGACTACTATTCAAGATACACATGGGTATTCTTCCTGAGATCCAAGTTCGATGCTACCGAGATCATTATCGACTTCATTCGCAAAATTCAAGTCAAGTTGCAACTATCAGTTCAAACCATTAGATCTGATAATGGTACAGAATTCAAGAATAAGTCACTCGAGACATTTCTGAGTTCTGTTGAAATAACTCATCAATATTCAGCAGCTCGTACCCCACAACAGAATGGAGTTGTTGAACGAAGAAATCACACACTTGTTGAATCAGCTAGGACGATGCTGGCTTACTCAAATTTACCGTTATTCCTATGGGCTGAAGCTGTAGCAACTTCTTGTTTTACTCAGTATAGATCGATTATCTACAAAAGATTCGGAAAGACACCATACAAACTGATAAATAAATGAGTACCTAATGTGAATTTTTTTCATGTCTTTGGATGCAGGTGCTTTATCCTGAATGACAAAGACAACTTGGGAAAGTTTAATCAGAAAGCGGATGAAGGCATCTTCATTGGATACTCTAAAGAGTCGGTAGCTTTCCGAGTCTACAACAAAAGGATGAAAACTGTTAACGAGAGCGTAAATGTTAAATTCGATGAAGGAGTTGTTATGGCTTCTGAACACACCAGTTCAGGACCCGAACTTAAACAGTCGACTTCAATGAAGTCATCTGAGCAAAATGCTGAAATGTATGATCTAAATAAATTGTTTGAGAATTTTTATGAAGACTACTTTGAAAAGAGCAAACCTAATGTTTCAAATTTGGTTCCTGACAGGATTACTGAAGATCCAGTCGTCGTCTTTGATCATTCGCATCAACCAATTTCAGAAGATACTGGAGAGGTTTCAACAACAGATGTACACTTACCCGTTGATAGTGTATAACCAATTCAAGCTCCAGAATCTTTTGAAACCCCCCTGAATTCTGAAAACTCAGAAACCCCCAATCAAGATCCCCGAATTCCCTATCTGGATTTTAACCCTAATCAAGATCAACTTCAACCTTACCCACATACATTCAAATGGACAAGGAATCACCCACCTGAAAATATAATTGGGGATCCTTCTGCCTCAGTTAAAACCAGAAGAGCTACAATGAATGAGTGTCTCTTCTCAAATTTTTTGAGCAAGATTGAGCCAAAGACTGTGAAGAATCTCTTCTGGATGCAGACTGGATAGTGGTTATGCAAGAAGAGTTAAATCAATTTGAAAGGTTGAAGGTCTAGCGATTGGTGGAGCGACCAAATGACAAATCTATCATTGGCACGAAGTGGATATTCAAGAATAAGAAAGATGAACACGGTGTCATCATTCGAAACAAAGCTTGCCTCGTTACCAAAGGAAATAGCCAGCAGGAGGGAATCATTTACGACAAAACATTTGCCCCAGTTGCTAGGATTGAAGCAATTCGAATGTTTTTAGCATTTGCTGCACATAAAAACTTTACAGTATATCAAATGGATGTGAAAACTGCTTTTTTAAATGGGGAATTAATCGAGGAAGTATATACATATCAGCCCGAAGGGTTTATTGATCCTTCGAAGTCTGATCATATATATATTTTGGATAAATCACTGTATGGCCTTAAACAAGCACCTCGAGCTTGGTATGATGCACTTTCAAATTATCTTTTGAAATGTGGATTTAACAAAGGTGCAATGGATACAAACCTATTTATAAAACGTCAGGGTCCAGATCATTCAGATATATGTAGACGATATAATATTTTGGTCTACAAATACTGAGTTTTGCAAGAAATTTGCATTTTAATGTCCCAAAAGTTTGAAATGAGCATGATGGGAGAAATTAATTTTTTCTTGGGTTTACAAGTAAAACAACTGAGTAATGGTATTTTCATCAATCAGTCTAAATATATTCAAGACATGTTAAAGAAATTTAACATGGTCAATAGTACACCCATGAAAACTCCATGGCTCCGGATTCTAAATCTAAACTCGATGAGGACACTTCAGGGAAACCTATAGATGTAACTCATTATCGAGGGATAATTGGGTCATTAATGTATTTAACTGTCAGTAGACCGGATACTATGTTTGTTACGTGTCTTTGTGCTAGATATTAGGCACATCCTAAAGAATCACATTTGGCTGCTGCCAAACGCATTTTAAGATATCTAAAGGGAACACCAAACTTAGGTTTGTTGTATCCCAGGGAATCCTGTTTTACATTAACTGCCTACTTTGATGTTGATCATGCAGGTGACAAAATGGATCGGAAAAGCACATCAGGAGCAGTACAATTTCTTGGTGACAAACCCGTATGCTGGTCATCCAAAAAACAACATTGTGTATCCCTGTCAACAGCAGAAGCTAAATATGTAGCAGTATCGTCGTGATGTTCACAAGTGTTGTGGATGAAGAGACAACTCAGAGACTACGGGTTTACACCGCAAAAGATTCCCATTTACTGTGATTCACAAAGTGACATTGCAATAGCTTCAAATCCGGTGCAACATTCAAAAACTAAGCACATTGACATCCGGTATCACTTTATAAAAGATCATAAGAAAATAGTAATGTAGAGTTATATTTTGTACCGACTGAATATCAACTAGCTGATTTGTAACCAAAGTCTTAGATGAAAAACGATTTAATTTTTTGGTATACAAATTAGGAATGTTGAATCGTTAGATTTAAACTTTCAGTAGTTGAAAAATATAATTTTAAATTTACATTCTTTATTTGATTAAATTTGTTGTTAATATCATGTGATATTAAAGTTTAATTTTTCTGAGTTTAACAGATTCGGATTGTCATGTGCAGGGGGAGCAGACAGAAAATTTATCTGATTTTTAAATATCTGATAAATTTTTATCTGATTTTTTGTAGGGGGTGCTGTCATATAAAGAGTTATACATCTGAGGGGGAGCTCATATGCAAAATTCAAGGGGGAGCAAAATTATTTTTTATCTTTTAATTTTTTTTAGTTAATATTTTTTTAGTTCATTTTAAAATTTTTAGTTGTTTTGATTTTTTTTGTTAGTTGTTATTTTTTATTTTTGTGTGTATGTAATTTTTGTTTTGTGAATAAATGGGCTTAGAAGTTTAGAAAAAGAAAGAGTGGGGTTTAACTTTTTAAGTGGGCCGGTATTTTTCAAAAATTTCAAATGTCCTATAAATTTGAAATTTGAATTCAAATTTTACTTTTTCCAAATAATCGGCCACTGTTCATCTTCTTCTCAATACGCACTATCGACTTTCCTTATCAACGAAGGAACTCATTCAACTGAAAAAGGATTTCAAGATTTGAGTTCATATTGTAAGTATTGTTTTAGTTTTTTGTCAATAATTGTTCATTTTTAGCTTTATTTTTGAATTTTTTTAAATCTGTGTGTGTGTGTGTTTATGGTGAACTGTGTGTGTGTCGGTGTGTATGTTTATGTTGTGTTGATTCTGTGGTTTAAATGAGAACTTGATGGTGTGTTTGGATTCGTAATGATAATATGAACTTGAAAATTAAATTTCAAGTTTCATTTCAGAACATACAAACATTAATTTTAATTTTGAATGTTCAAAATTTTCGAGTTCTTAAAAATCTAAAATTTGGATTTTAAGTGTTGAAATTGGTGTTTCTGGACAATGTTCAGTGAAGAAAATTTGTTTAAAATCCAATTTCGTGTAGGAAACAATAAATGGATAGGCATAAATGTCCCTGAAATGATTTTTGATAATTTCAGTGACATTTAGGACTTAAAAAAGTTTAAAAAGTGTTAACTCGATCAAACCATGATTCGAGAAAATTCAATGTTGATCGAGTTGAATGCTGCTTGTGTTTGAGACAGTCTTAGGTTAGTTCGAGTTGGTTACTTCATGATTCGAGGAATCTTTGTTTGTTATTCGAGTTGGGCACTTTTAGGGACTTAGAAATTTTCTTAAATTCAGTCTCGATCATAACATGGTTCGAGAAAAGTCCAATTACATTCGAGTTGGGATAATGAATTGATCGAGGAAGTTCCTTTTTCATTTGAGTTGTTTACACAATGACTTAGAATTTTTCTACTTCATTCAATGATAAGGCTATAATTTTATGTGTTTCGGAGTCATTTTATGTTCATTTTAAGCACCGATACTTCATAACTTCCATATTATTACTCCAAAAGTCCAAATTTAAGTTTCAGGGTCAAGATGTCAAATGGAAGCAGCTCGAGAAAATTCAGCGTGACCCGAGCCGGAGGGGGCGTAGGTCTGCGCCACCCTACGCTGCAAAACAGAAAAATTGAGAGATCCAGAGCACTTCCAGCGCAGCCCTAGCCGTACCCCAGGCGCAGGGGGGAGAGGGGCGAAGGCCTACGCCTACCCTACGCTGGGTCGGCGCAAAAATGCGTTTTCAGCCTCAGAAACCCTAAATTCGCCTCCTCTATAAATAGAGGTCGATGGCAGCCATTTGGGGAGGTCCCGAAAGTGTCGAAAGAAGTGGCGAAGCCCTGCCGGAGTGGATTCACAATACAAGTTAGAAGACGGTGGTTCGCAAGCTCACAAGATGTCTCCGATCAACACCCTTGAAGAGCATACTATGAGCGCCTAAACACCATAGACGTTTGCGGAGGATCTACGGCTAAGTTTACTTTACTTGAATTTTTATATGTTTTGATGTATTTGCGTTGATTGAAATACTCTATGTGCATTCAAATGATAAGTATTCAGTTATGATAATGATTGTACGTTTTGATTGGTAAAAACAAGATAGTTTATAGTGGTATTATTATTTGTGCCGAGTCCATTAGCTTAGAGATTAAGACATGTAATGAATAATGCATGCGCTATGCCGAGAGTTATTGGTTAAAACGTGTATGATTAATTTAACCGCACAATTAATTATGTTTATGTGATTATTGCATGAAATTCGAGCCGCAGTGATTCCGTGAATGGTTATCTTTAAGTTGATTGTTAATTTAATTCGTTAGTTATTTGCCATTAATTTTAGTCACAAATTAGTCGTAAGTCATTAATCCAACAAATCATCCAATTCACTCAATTCATAATTTAAAGTGCTTTCAATAAAATTCACAAAACTAGCCGATTAACCCTAATTACATACGCACTCCCTGTGGATTCGACCCCTTACTTCTCTGAGCTAAATAGTAGAGTTAAGGATTATTTCTGCGAGTCACAACGACGGCCCGTCAGAATTTTGGTGCCGTTGCCGGGGAGTGGTAAAGTTAGTTAGGGCTGGAATTTAGTTTTTGGCATTAGTTTTAAGTTTAAGTACCTTATTTCGGTTATTTTTAGTCTTTACTTCCCTATTATTAAAAATCACATAAAAATAAGTAAAAAATTCAAAAAGGTAAGTGTAGTCATCTACTTTACCACTATATATATATATATATATATATATATATATATATATATATACATATATATATATACATATATATATATAGTTTAGTTATATATATATATATATATATATATACATATATATATATATATATACACACACATATATATAAATAGTTTAGTTACATAATTTAATTTAAAAGTTTTTAATAGTTTATGCACACACGTCGATCGGCTAGAGGATTGCCGCTACAGTTCGAACCCGAAATCGAAAAAGTAGCTAAATCAAACAGAAAGACTGCTAGGATTCAAAAACAACAACAGTTAATCACGGAGAACTCAAACGAACAAGAGGAAGAAATTCCCAATTTAGAAATTCCCAATTTAGAAGATCCTCCGATTTCGCCGCGAAATCGTGAACAAGAAGAACCCGAGCGTATAGCTGCTAGGATGGGTGAGCAAGCGAGACGTACGTTTGAGCCACATTACCGCCATGGTGATGTGCCCGACCCGTCTCCGATCCGTTATCCTGAAAATGAGAACGAACCAGAAGTTCGTCCTCAATTATTTCAAATTATTCCGATCTTCCGAGGGATGCCAAGTGAGGACACCTACGAACATCTAGCTGAGTTCACAACTATTTGTAAAGCTAACCATGTTCGAGGTATAACCACCGATGGTTTGAAACTTCCATTATTTCCTTTCTCGTTAAAAGAGAAAGAGAAAAATTGGTTCGTATCATTACCGACTAATAGCATTACGACATGGGATCAAATGAAACACAAATTTCTTAATGAATATTATCCCATTAGTAAAATTACCGAGAAAAGAAAGGAAATTACCGGATTTAAACAAAAACCCGGTGAACAATTCTACGAAGCTTTTGATCGTATGAATGAGCTATTGAGAGCATGTCCACACCACGAAGTACCCAAATGGATGATTATTAAAACATTTTTTGATGGTGTGAGTCAAGAGAGTCGTAATATGATTATTACTGCCACAGGAGGCACATTTTTAGCTAAAGAAGATGACGAGGCTTGGGAGTTGCTAAATCAACTCGGTAAAGGTCTTAAGCTTCAAGTTGGTTCTGAAAACAGTATAGGAGTTCAAGTTATGGGCATAGATAATGCCTGTAAACGTGAGGTTAAGAGTGAAATTTCAGAATTAGGCAAGAAAATAGATCAATTGATTAAGGGTCTTTCAAACCCTAATGCATCAATTAACTGTGTCACATGCGGTGATCCATCGTATCATTCCGAAGCATGTCCTCAAGTGCAGTCCACTGAGGAATTCGCTAATGAAGTTTAGGGTTTTAGAGCTCATAGGGAGAGGGATAATCCATTCTCGGAAACCTACAATCCGGGGTGGAGAAATCATCCTAAATTCAGATGGAAGAATGATCAGCCTTCTGATCATCAATCTAAACCTAGATATGAACCACCAAAAAAAAGCGCATCAATATGGTTCTACTTCTGCAGCCAAGGATGAGCGATATTATAAGTCAAATCAACGTGATCAACCTCAATTCCAAGTGGAGACAAACATGACTTCTTTGCAATTCTCCGAATCTGCTGAATTTATGAAGCAACAGTCAGCTATTAGTACTAAGACCATGGAGATGTTGAGTCACCAGATGGGTCAGATAGCTGAGTCGCTTACTAGGCGTGAAGAGGGAAAGCTTCCTAGCAATACTATTCCCAATCCTTCACATGCTCGTCATAATAAAGATAAAAAAACATGAGATAAACGAAGTAAATGAAGTATCTAAGATAACCACGTTGAGTAGTGGTAAATAGGTAGATAATAAGATTGAGATGCCTGAAGAGCAAGAGGCATAGATGCCTAAAGAGCAACAGGCAGAGGAATATACCGACACTGAAGTCGTGTATGAGGAGAAAGAGGATCCAAAGAAGGAGGTTCCTAAGAAGGTTTCTTTTAAGGAACCAATTAAAGCAAATATCCCAACTCCCAAAGTTGGGGAGGCGGTTAAGAGTCAGGACACTTCAGTTCCTCCTCCTTATCCTGCTGCTTTAGAAAACCCAAAATCTTCCCATTATGGCAAAAGAGGCCCACAACTAGACGATCTGTGGGATTTGTTCAATCAAGTTAAGATCAATATTCCTTTGATCAAGACTATTCAGAAAGTTCCCTCTTATGCTAAATTCTTAAAAGATCTCTGCACACATAAGAGAAATTATAAGGTCTCGCTCCTTAAGCAGATCAATTTAACTGAACAGTTAAGTGCAGTAGTTTCTAGTTCTCTACCTCCTAAGCTTAAAGATCCTGGATCACCATTGATTCTAGTGACGATTGGGAATGTGCAGATTAAAAAAGCACTGCTTGACCTTGGAGCTAGTGTTAATATTTTACCTGAAAACTTGTTTGACAAACATGATCTAGGACAGTTACAGACAACTGACATTATCTTACAGCTGGCAGATCGATCAACCAAGTGCACAAGAGGTATTCTATCAGATGTTATAGTAAAAGTTGAAGACTTTTACTATCCAGTTGATTTCCTAGTATTGGACACCGAAAGTTCAATAGGAGATATTCAACCTGCTATTATCTTAGGTAGACCTTTCTTAGCCACGATTAATGCTCAAATTAATTGTAGGACATGAGCAGTGGATATTGCCTTTGGTAATCAGAAATTGAGATTGAATGTGTTTAATGCCTCAAATGTTGCTGCAATCGATTGAGAATGTTATCTTATAGACATGGTGGACGAACTTGCGCAACAACATAGTTCATTAATCAACACCAAAGATACTACTGAATTATTTTTTGCTGAGCACGAATTAGCCAAAATGAATTCTACTGAGTGTGATAAGTTAGAGGTAGTTATCGAATCCACATTAGAATCGAAACAACCACCGTGGACCCATAGGACTGAAAAACTACCTACTGATTTGCCTCAGTCAGCAAAACCTTCAATAGAACAACCACCTGTTTTAGAATTGAAGGAGTTGCCAGCTCATTTAAAATATGTTTTTCTAGGTCAGAATGACACTTTGCCTGTCATAATTTCATCAGATCTGACTAAAGAACAAGAAAACGCTCTACTACAAGTATTAGTCAAATATAAATAAGCAGTAGGATGGGCTAGAGCTGATTTAAAAGGAATCAGTCTCACTTTGTGTATGCACCGAATCATTACTGATCCAGAAACTAAACCAGCACGGGACGCACAAAGGAGATTGAATCATAATTTAAGAGAAGTAGTTAAAAAGGAAGTATTGAAGTGGTTGGACGTTGGAATCATATATCCCATATCCCATAGCAAATGGGTAAGTCCAACCCAAACTGTACCCAAAAAATCGGGAATTACAGTAATTGACACTGAAGAAGGAGAAAAGATAACTACTCGCCCTGTAACTGGGTGGAGAGTATGTATTGATTACAGAAAACTCAATGCTGCTACTTTGAAAGATCATTTTCCATTACCATTTATAGATCAAATAGTGGAAAAATTAGCAGGACAGAAGTTTTACTGTTTCCTCGATGGATATTCTGGTTACAATCAGATTCCAATCCATCCAGAGTATCAAGAGAAAACTACATTTACTTGTCCATATGGCACCTTTGCCTACCAAAGGATGTCATTCGGACTATGTAATGCACCCGCCACATTCCAGCGCTGTATGATGGCTATCTTTTCAGATATGATGGGTGGTTCTCTTGAGATATTTATGGACGATTTCTCCATATTTGATAAAACATTCGAAGATTGTCTAGGACATTTAGAGAGAGTCCTAAAGAGATGCACTGAAACCAACTTAGTGCTAAGTTGGGAGAAAAGCCACTTTATGGTAAAAGAAGGGGTAGTCTTAGGTCACATTGTGTCCGAAAGAGGCATGGAGGTAGACAGAGTAAAAGTTCAAATAATATCTTCACTTCCACCCCCCACCAACGTTAAAGGAATAAGATCATTCCTAGGCCACACTGGTTTTTATCGGCGATTCATTAAGGACTTCAGTGAAATATTAAGGCCGTTATGCAATCTTCTATCAAAAGATGTCGACTTTAATTTTGATGAGTCATGTATGAAAACATTTGAAAAGCTTAAATCAAAATTAACGGAAGCGCCAATTCTGCAATCTCCAGATTGGTCTCAACCTTTTGAGATCATGTGTGATGCTAGTGATTATGCAGTTGGTGCTGTATTAGGTCAGAGATTTGAGAAAAATCCCGTGGTTATTTACTACGGAGGTAAGACCTTTTATGAGGCATAAATCAGTCACACCACTACGGGAAAAGAGTTATTAGTCGTAGTGTTTGCCCTAGATAAATTCGGATCTTATATTTGGGGGGCAAAAGTAATTGTGCACTCAAACTACAGTGCTTTAAGACATTTATTGGCAAAGAAGGATGCCAAGCCTCGATTATTTCGATGGATCCTTCTATTGCAAGAATTTGACTTAGACATTAAGGATAAGAAGGGCACTATAAAATGTTGTTGCCGATCATTTATCAAGGCTTCATATAATCCCAACAAACTCAACTGATCAAATCAGAGACTCCTTCCCTGATGAACAATTATTATCTACTAGTGATGTACCTGCGCAAAGCGGCGGTGGCAAATAGTTTCGATGTGATTACATATTTGTTTAATAGTATATTTTTTTAAAAAGAAGATTGTCATTGGTAGTATGTTATCTTCATATGTACATACAATTAATATTATCTCTAAGTTTGCATGAAAACATGTCATTTGTAGACAAATATTAAGAAATTTTAGTTAAATATATTCTTCACCATGTACTATGTATTTTTTTGTTATATAATGTAATATTTGATAAGTAAATTACAGACATTAGTCTACCCCATAATTTTCAAAAATTTTAAAATAATCTGTAATTATATTTTGTTGAAGTAAAATAAACAATACCGTTGTTATTCTCCTTTCAAACAAACTGCATTCAAAATTAAAACAACAATGAAACAAGAAATTATTTCAGAGGTTAGTTCATTACAGACACCCAAGACATGTGAATGGACAAAACAAACAACTTTGAACCAATCTTTAAACGCTTAACCCTTAAACTTCAAATAATAAACATATGAACCCTTGGAATTATTAAAAATTCAGAATCTCTATGATTTGTGTAGAATCTGTTTCATGTTTGATTCCAAGTTGTTCAATTTGTTGTTCATAAAGTCTCTTTCGCTTTAGACATTGAATTGCCGCTGAATGATCACCACAATGAGAATAGAATGAAACAAAATCATCAATATGATCAAGACACTGAACAAATATAAATAGTTAAACATAACCTAGGAGAACACTGAATAGAAGTCATAACAAGTTGGGTCTTATTAAGATAACGTCTATTCCCAATTCCATCCTGTAAGTTTTAGTAGGGTGTGACGAAAATCCATTGAAGATTGAAGACAACTTTAAATCCTTCAAATTTAAGTCACGCCAGTGGATCAACAGGTTTATATATGCAAAAATGGATCACAAGTAGGAAATCTAAGTTCAAAAGTTCTTCAGAAAGAGAAAATGTGAAATTACTATGAAACACCCCAAACTCATTATAGGATGAAAGGAGCAAAAAGTACCATTGTCATGCAATAATTTACAACAGTAAGATAAATGTTGAATTTCAATCAACACCTCTCTTATTTTTGGCTCTAGTGAATTCTTTTGCCTTTTCAACCTCTGCAACAGCTTTCTTTATAAGTACCTTCTCTTTCTTCTCCAGCATTTCGAGTGTATACATAGCTTATACAAATCGGTAAAAAGGTGAAAAGGTGCAAGATTAGCATTTCAATAACTGTTGCATGTTTTTAGACAACCGTTGTATTATTAAAATGATTGTTTTGCAAATTATAAGATGCCTCATCAAAACATATACCAGACATGCAAATCACCAAAATCTTATTATAAGTAAAAACAGAGAAAAGAACAACAAAACAGGTTTATCTCCTCCTCAGGGAAGGACGATAATCCAAGGTAATATTTACTTGTATTGTTGTGCTGATCTCGAAGAGATCCGTTATGAAATTACAAGTGCCTTAATAGGCCTAAATGAAGATGACTTGTCCATCCAGTATCTACCATTGAGTTGGCCTAAATAATTAAAGAGTTTAACCCATTCAACATCAGACCTCGATATAAAAACTCAAGAGTCTCGACATAAAAAAAGGATTGTTTATTGAATTGATCAATGAACTAAAGTTTGCATTTTGGAAAAAAGGTTGGCATTCAGGAGCAGGTAGCACATGCTTAATCCTAATTACTTATTTACTTGAAGAAAGGAAATGATATTTAGCATTTAGTGCAAAAGAATCAAATTTAGAGGCATGTTTCCATCATACATATGAGGTCTACAGACTACAATTGCACAGAGCTATATGTAATTGCTTACTTATTCGTTGCAATAATACACTTATTCAATCATGCAACATGACTCATCATATTCTAAAGGTACGAAGACATAAGATGTAATTCAAGTATCAGTGTATCACCCCATCCTATTTTCTCAGATTCATAAACCAGTTATAGGCATATGCAAGAACCTGAATTACAAGCATTGTACACAGACCACCCAATCAAATGATAATTGAACAAACCCCCAAAATTTAAAAAAAATATCTTCAGGGAAACTATTCATGGGCGATTAACAACTCATACAAGCTCATTGAAACACAGCTGGGAACAATTTATTGTTGTTTTTATGGGACTAAAACACACACAGATGTAATATCATTGAAATATTGTTACAGCTACTGTTTTTGACAACATATACTCACACACATATGACTTAGATACTTGCTACCGATTCATATAAAATCCATGGGCTGCTGGTAATGTCAGTTTCTGGTTTTGGACAGCATACACACACATGAATATTGAGGCTGATGTTTCTGATTGTTGATTCCCATCAAGTAGAGTACCCCGCGCAAAGCGACGGGGATGGTAATGGTCTAAGTCTCATAATCTTTTGCATAAAAGGACCACAACAGTAGTTTTAATGGTACAAAAACATTCAATAGATAAATATAAAAAATTTGATGTGGTGCTGATATGTTTAGTGTGGTACAGAAACGTGGAATGCAATTACTTTCTTCATCCTTAAATCTTCAAAGTTAGTTTAAAGTTGGATGATTTTATATAAAAATATATATCAGGAAAAATATTGAACAATACATACCACATCTGCCATCTTAAAGGCTTAACAGGCCCGTTCATTGTGGAGTTAAAGAGGTTGAGCCGCCTAGGCTTTGGACAAACAACAGGCTCTCCGTAGTCGAAAGACAAGGAAGCTGAAACAGAGCTCCTCCTCATCTATTCACAAGAAGAATAGTTATTGTTCTGCTGAATCCCACGGTGATTCATTTTCTTTGTTTTGTTGAGACAACGCCTGTTTAAATTAAAACCATAAGAATTAAATCAAATCTAATATGTGTGAAAGCTTCAAGACAAACCCTAGATCTGAAAGAAGGAAAGGAGAGAGGCAATATGACCACTTTGTTCTTTATTATTATTATTTTAAGATCTGAAATCGACTGAGAGTAGATCGGGTCAAAGTAATTTTAATAAATATTAAACTTGACAAAAGGCAGATGGCAACACAAGGAAAAATTCATAAGAAAAGGTAGAAATATTAAACTACGCAAATTGTAAAAATCAGAAAACTTAATTGTTTTCATGAAAAATAATTCCCAATGGTAGAAGCGTGTAGTAGATTCCCATTAGCAATAATGTATCAATAAGAATTCCCATCTACAATAAGAATTACAAAACTTGCATGTGCCTAAATCGAAGTAAATATCGACCCACACAATGTTCTTGTGTGTTTGTATTGTCTTCTCTTGATCGCCCATATCAAAGTGCACTGACCAATAATATGATAATACTACTATTTTAGCATCCTAGCAGAGATGGTCTTAATAAAACAATTTAGAATATTAAAGTAAAATTATGCGGTTAATGTATGAAACTTTGGGTGTGTCACCAGATGAAGCAACAATGATAAAGAGAATTATTGTAATTCCTATATTTTCAATCAACAATCAAAGATAAACAATTATGTAACAACCCAACTTTTAGCCCAAATTAATTATCTGATTATCGAACCAATAATGTAATATTATTACATTATTTGAATTATAATTTAATTAAGTTTTGAAATATTTAATTAAATTATATAAGTATTTAAAGTTATGATTTAATAATTATAAAAGATAATTAAATAAGAGAGATATAAGATACAAAAGTAAAAATGGGTTAAGTAGCAAACATAACTAGTTGAAGTATATAAACGGAAATTAAAATCATAAAATCAGATTTTTTGACTCTCTCTCTACTCTCTCTCTCTAAGATTTCTCTCTCTACTCTCTCTCTACTTCTCTTTAAGATTTCTTCCAAACCGACCGTCGGATTATCAAGATTTATACGTTACCGGAAAGATCTCGAAGCATACCACAACAATCTACTATTATATGCGTGATTTCGTACGAGTTTAAGGTAAGAATTTACGTTTAAGTTTTTATATTTTTCGGTTTTAAAGATATAAATTCGAGTTTAGCATTTTCATGAAATTAAAGCTAGTTTAACTTGAGATTTAACTAGAATAAGTATAATATAAGTGAACCTAGAAGTAATATTTAACATATTTTGTGATTTTAGACCTAAAACGCATGTTTTAAAGATATAAATGATGAACAAATTCGAGAAACTAAGAACAAACTCGAAATAGAGCTAAATTCGAATATTGGTTCGAATTTGACAAATAAATTTGAAAATGGTTCGACATTGATCATTTAAAATCGAATGAACCTTCAAAATTAACAATTGGTTCGAATTTGCTATTAAGTTCGTGAAATGCTTCGACTTTAATTCTATATTCGAAGTGAGGATTCGAATTTAATATTTATAGTTCGAATTTGACTATAATCGAAATAATAGATTCGAATTTATGAAGGTGCTCGAATTTAACCATTTTTGAATGAAGTATTCGAATTAAATAATAATGTAGAAGCATGGATCTCTAATTTATTCCTATAATTTGAATTTAATATAGAATTTGACTTTAAAGTCTTTAAGTTTATTAACATGATTTGAATTTAGCCTATGTTTGTGTTGGGATTCAAATTTAACTAAAGCATTTGAATTTAATCATCAAATTTGAATGATGATTCGAATTTGATACATGGTTTCGAATTTAATTAGTAAATTGAACCACACTCCCTAAAATTTGAATATCTTGAACAAAACACATAAAATAACAAAATAATTAGCTTAATATATATATATATATATATATATATATATATATATATATATATATATATACACACACACACACAGATCTTTGAGAATTTAATGAAGGCTAAGAAAGATTCTAAATAAAGATTGATAGCTATAATTATCTCAATATAATTAAGATATGGGATTTTGAGATTAAAAGATCAACGAACGAACATTGAACTTATTGATCAAATGATTCAAAGACTAATAAATATCAGAATTGATATTATTAACAGATTGAGCAACAAGCAAAATGGCGAGCATCTGAAAGTCTGACATAAGTCAGATAGTGGTTCTAATCCACTACAGATTGTGAGCAATAGAGCCAGAGCCAGAAAGTGCAAATAACCAATAACTGTGAGTTGTAGATTTTACTTTAACTGCATATTATGTGAATTGAGACTTTTGTTGCATGATCCTGATTTTATTGGCATTCTGATCTTGAGCTTATTGATATATATTATCATAGTATATTTACTATGATTTGTTGAGCTGAGCATTTATTCTTCCAGAATCTATTTCATTGATGAGTCATTTGATTGTTAAGCTTAACTCAATCACTATTGCTCAGTGTTGGGTTAATGTTAGGCTTATGATGTGCTGATTTACGTGATGAAAGCACAGAGGGTAGCTAGAGCTGAGCATTCCGATGATATCCATATAGAGCAATTACTGGTAGCTAGCCCAGTACGTGGCTGATCCCAACTAATGATGCGTGTGTATGGATTTATCATCATCCGAGCATTCCTTATGAATTTGTCTAAAAGTCTCAAGAGCAACAACAGTTTTATAATTGGGAGCTGAGCAAAGTCGCGCATCTAAAGAGCATTAATTGGTCGATGTCCCTTCGAGATTGAGCTGTGCATGAGCCTAGTGCAGTGCATAAGCAATAGAGCTGAGCCGTGCATGAGCCGAGTGCAGTGCATGTGCTTCCGCGTTCATAATTGCATGTTAAATGTGAAATTCTACATTCTCACTAAGCAAATAAGCTTACCCGTTGTTGCATTATTTTTCAGGTAAAGGCAAAGGATTGGCTGGACCTAGTACATAGGTCAGGACTTTGAAAGAGCTTGAAGTGCATTAGAACCCGTTCCAATACCTTGGTACTTGATTAAAGATAGAGCTTTGGGGTTTGGGCTAGTTTACATTTGTGCTTTGATGAAATAGTCTAGAAGTTTGTACCTTATACTTAGTTTTTGTCTCTGTTTGTAATTAACTGTGTTCTGCACTGTTAATTTTATCTTAGTTTCATGATTGATAATGCGTTGCTACTGGGCCTTGACTTGAGACCTTTGAGAAATCTTGGGTCTCACAGGATGGTATCAGAGCAATAGTTTGAGTGAATCATTGTATTACTTGTAATACATGATCTCAAACTTGTGCAATGCTATAGTATCAATCATGACAGGATGGCTTGAACTAAGATAGGTTTCAGAGACTAGTAGGATGGGGCATGAAAGGGTACAATGTGCTAGACTAATGAGCTAAATATTTAGTGATTTGAATTTCAGAGCTATGTCAGGAGAAGGTGGACCATCAGGTGGCATAACCCCAGAGCAAGTCCTGGAAATGATGCAACAACTAATTACCCAGAATAATGAGCAACAAAACAAGTTTTTGCTAGAGCAAATTGAATCAATAAAGAAAACTGAAAAGAGAAATAAACATAAAAAGAAGCAAAATGAACAGTCAAGCGAATCGGAATCCGATAATGAGCATGTCAATAAACGAGTTGTGCAGCCAAAAGGCTGTAGATTTAAAGACTTCAAGCGAGTGGTGCCTTAACGTTTGAAGGCACAGTAAACCCAATACAAGCGTTAGATTGGATAAGTCATACTGAAGAGATCTTCAGTATCTCAGAATGTCTGGATAGCAATAGAGTTAAGTTTGCTACAGCCCTGTTCGTTGGAGCTGCTAGAGCCTGGTGGAAAACGCAAAGGAGCATCTATGGTGAGGAAGCAATTATGACATTGGACTGGGAACAGTTCTTGGAGATGTTCAACGCCAAATACTGTCCAACTGACAAGCAAGACGAACTCGAGATGAAGTTGATGCAATTGAAACAAGGAACTAAGACCGTTGATGAATATGAGCATGAGTTCTCGAGACTTTGCGACTACTCGTCATATCAAGTAGCAACAGAAGAGCGTAAGATAAATCGATTCAGACTGGGTCTGAATCCAACATATAGAAGACAAATGAGTAGCATAAAGTTCAAAACGTATCTCAGCATAGTGGAAGCAGCAAGAATGGTGGAGCGGGAATTCACAGATTCTAGTTGTGAACCCGTTATGATGGCTATAAGTCCTACATGTCCATCTCCACCTAAGAAACAGAAATCTAGTAGATTCTTGGGTTCATCAAAGTCCAGTAAGCAGCAGTCACAAGCATCCTCTACACCTCAGAAGACTAGGGTCTATTCCCTACAGTCAGGAGCGCGACCGTGTAAACGCTGTAACAAATTTCATAGCGGACGCTGCAACCCTAGAGATGTGACGTGTTACACCTGTAACCAGATTGGACATGGAAGCGATGAGTGCCCAGAAAGAAACGACGTATGTTACAACTGCGGTGTGCGTGGACATTATGCCAAACATTGCCCAAATGCACGCATGCTTACTAATCCGGAACAACCAGTTGGCAGAGCAATCCAACAGAGTACTATAATGATAGCTACAGCAAAGGCGCGAGCTTTTCATATAACTGCTGAAGATGCTTAGGAGACACCAGAGACGCCAAAAGACCCCAATGGTAACTAATAAAAGTTTCTTATACAAATAAATGATTTAATTCCGTTACCATCTGAATTTCTATTCTAAAATAAGTATTGAGTTAACTGTACAACCCTGTCATCGATAGTGAATAATGCGGATGACATATGGGTTGTATCAGTTGAAGTTACTATACAAATACATTTCCAATCAGAAATTATACCTATAAACAATATAGGTATTGTAATCTGAATCATGTATGATTCAAAACCTGAGAGAAATTGAAATTTAATCCTAAAGCATAAGCTCTTCGTAAATCCTAGTAATCTAAATGATTACAGCGTGTCTTATAATGAGACAGAGGTAGAAGTTGCTGATCCAATAAATATTAATGAGAAGAGTATTTGAATCAAATAATTAAGCACCCAATGACAACTTGAATTGAAATCAAAGAAGTCAGAGGCACAAAGATAAAGAAATAGATTGAGATTTTGTAAAGTCAAGCGATTAGCCATGAATGGCTAATGAAAAGCCGTCAAAAGCCAAAATAAATGTAAGAATGGATTCTCATTATGTCGACGTGAGACTAGTGAGATATCTAATATGGAATTCCTATTCCACCTAACTGCATATAAAATGAAAAGTTTCTGCCAAAAGAGTAAAGTAATCTTAAATTTAGAGATTCACTAATGAAAAGTCAAACATAAGTTTGTATATATAATTAAACAGAACCAAAGGTTATTGCTTTGTCAAAACCCTCTTGACCGAATTGCACAGTGAATTAATAGAGGAAGGCAATGACGATAAAGTAGAAGATGATGTAAATGGTCGTGGAGACGGTTTTGGAACTCTGGTAGCTCGAGACTTGACTTCAATAACAGAATCTGTCGTCATGTCTAACAAATCACACCGAGAAAGCCTAAGTAAATTGTCGATTTCTATCAACTCTTTCCTTGGAATTCGATCCTGTTCATTTGTTTTCTAATCGCTGGAAGATTTGAAAGCATATAATCTCTTCAAGTTCTTGATCATGTTTGAATTACCTGAAATATCCATCAACTGCTGAAACCGCTGCGAAGAATATGTGATCGATTATAACTCCTGTTTTGTTCGGCGAGCTTTAAATTCAGTATATCATTATTTTGCCTCAATCTTTCAATCTCGGCTTCTAAACACTCGATCATCTTGGAGGATTTTGCTACTCGAGAGACTGCTTGTGTAAAGGATGTGGCAGATATAGCAGTGCAATTAGAGACCAAGGTAGGTGAGGTGAAGTCGTTGCACGAAGAGTTGACTCCGATTGTTGCGCCGGAGGATAGATTTCATTTTCAGAGCAACGAAAAATATAAATCTTTATAGCAAGTTAGCACAAATCAAAAATCGGCTAAACGATTGATGATTGTAACATCATCAATAAAAAGAAACATAAAGTACAAATAACACACTCCCGAAAAGCTCTGTAACTATTACAAGAGCAAATGAAAAGAGATATGAGCTAACTAATATATAGAGCTGATAGCTGAATTGAATGAGAAATAAAATTAAATCTCAAAAGCCCACAAAGTGAATATATAACTGATAATCAGAAACCCTAAAAATCTCTTATGTGATTGCATAAGTTAGCCCATGAAGATTTTGCAATAATACAGATGAGAGATTTAAAAAGCCATAACTGGCTCAAGATCGAATGAAAGAGATATATGAGCTAACTCATGTATTGAGTTATTATCTGAATTGATTATGGCATAAGGCATAAAGCTCACATATTAAGAGTATGAATAATAAGTCAGAATTCCTAAAATGATCAACGACAATTATATAACAGCAAAACATTGAATCAAATATGAAACTCCGAAGAAAAAAACTTGAGTTTCTTGTGCTTGAGAATCTCAAAGAAATAAAAAGATATGAAAAACAGATGGTGCTCGTTCAGTGGAAACACCACAAAGGTTCGCATCAGTTTTGGGAAATTAAGAGATATCATAAAAGTTATCTGCCCAAGTCTGTTCGAACATAGCTAACTTCGAGGACGAAGTTTGTGCGTGGTGGAGCCCATTCTGTAACAACCCAACTTTTAGCCCAAATTAATTATCTGATTATCGAACCAATAATGTAATATTATTACATTATTTGAATTATAATTTAATTAAGTTTTGGAATATTTAATTAAATTATATAAATATTTAAAGTTATGATTTAATAATTATAAAAGATAATTAAATAAGAGAGATATAAGATACAAAAGTAAAAATGGGTTAAGTAGCAAACATAACTAGTTGAAGTATATAAACGGAAATTAAAATCATAAAATCAGATTTTTTGACTCTCTCTCTACTCTCTCTCTCTCTCTCTCTCTAAGATTTCTCTCTCTACTCTCTCTCTCTACTTCTCTCTAAGATTTCTTCCAAACCGACCGTCGGATTATTAAGATTTATACGTTACCGGAAAGATCTCGAAGCATACTACAACAATCTACTATTATATGCGTGATTTCGTATGAGTTTAAGGTAAGAATTTACGTTTAAGTTTTTATATTTTTCGGTTTTAAAGATATAAATTCGAGTTTAGCATTTTCATGAAATTAAAGCTAGTTTAACTTGAGATTTAACTAGAATAAGTATAATATAAGTGAACCTAGGAGTAATATTTAACATATTTTGTGATTTTAGACCTAAAACGCATGTTTTAAAGATATAAATGATGAACAAATTCGAGAAACTAAGAACAAACTCGAAATAGAGCTAAATTCGAATATTGGTTCGAATTTGACAAATAAATTTGAAAATGGTTCGACATTGATCACATAAAATCGAATGAACCTTCAAAATTAACAATTGGTTCGAATTTGCTATTAAGTTCGTGAAATGCTTCGACTTTAATTCTATATTCGAAGTGAGGATTCGAATTTAATATTTATAGTTCGAATTTGACTATAATCGAAATAATAGATTCGAATTTATGAAGGTGCTCGAATTTAACCATTTTTGAATGAAGTATTCGAATTAAATAATAATGTAGAAGCATGGATCTCTAATTTATTCCTATAATTTGAATTTAATATAGAATTTGACTTTAAAGTCTTTAAATTTATTAACATGATTTGAATTTAGCCTATGTTTGTGTTGGGATTCAAATTTAACTAAAGCATTTGAATTTATCATCAAATTTGAATGATGATTCGAATTTGATACATGGTTTCGAATTTAATTAGTAAATTGAACCACACTCCCTAAAATTTGAATATCTTGAACAAAACACATAAAATAACAAAACAATTAGCTTTATATATATATATATATATATATATATATATATATATATATATATATACACACACACACACAGATCTTTGAGAATTTAATGAAGGCTAAGAAAGATTCTAAATAAAGATTGATAGCTATAATTATCTCAATATAATTAAGATATGGGATTTTGAGATTAAAAGATCAACGAACGAACATTGAACTTATTGATCAAATGATTCAAAGACTAATAAATATCAGAATTGATATTATTAACAGATTGAGCAACAAGCAAAATGGCGAGCATCTGAAAGTCTGACATAAGTCAGATAGTGGTTCTAATCCACTACAGATTGTGAGCAACAGAGCCAGAGCCAGAAAGTGCAAATAACCAATAACTGTGAGTTGTAGATTTTACTTTAACTGCATATTATGTGAATTGAGACTTTTGTTGCATGATCCTGATTTTATTGGCATTCTGATCTTGAGCTTATTGATATATATTATCATAGTATATTTACTATGATTTGTTGAGCTGAGCATTTATTCTTCCAGAATCTATTTCATTGATGAGTCATTTGATTGTTAAGCTTAACTCCATCACTATTGCTCAGTGTTGGGTTAATGTTAGGCTTAAGATGTGCTGATTTACGTGATGAAAGCACAGAGGGTAGCTAGAGCTGAGCGTTCCGATGATATCCATATAGAGCAATTACTGGTAGCTAGCCCAGTACGTGGCTGATCCCCACTAATGATGCGTGTGTATGGATTTATCATCATCCGAGCATTCCTTATGAATTTGTCTAAAAGTCTCAAGAGCAACAACAGTTTTATAACTGGGAGCTGAGCAAAGTCGCGCATCTAAAGAGCATTAATTGGCCAATGTCCCTTCGAGATTGAGCTGTGCATGAGCCTAGTGCAGTGCATAAGCAATAGAGCTGAGACGTGCATGAGCCGAGTGCAGTGCATGTGCTTCCGCGTTCATAATTGCATGTTAAATGTGAAATTCTACTTTCTCACTAAGCAAATAAGCTTACCCGTTGTTGCATTATTTTTCAGGTAAAGGCAAAGGATTGGCTGGACCTAGTACATAGGTCAGGACTTTGAAAGAGCTTGAAGTGCATTAGAACCCGTTCCAATACCTTGGTACTTGATTAAAGATAGAGCTTTGGGGTTTGGGCTAGTTTACATTTGTGCTTTGATGAAATAGTCTAGAAGTTTGTACCTTATACTTAGTTTTTGTCTCTGTTTGTAATTAACTGTATTCTGCACTGTTAATTTTATCTTAGTTTCATGATTGATAATGCGTTGCTACTGGGCCTTGACTTGAGACCTTTGAGAAATCTTGGGTCTCACAGGATGGTATCAGAGCAATAGTTTGAGTGAATCATTGTATTACTTGTAATACATGATCTCAAACTTGTGCAATGCTATAGTATCAATCATGACAGGATGGCTTGAACTAAGATAGGTTTCAGAGACTAGTAGGATGGGGCATGAAAGGGTACAATGTGCTAGACTAATGAGCTAAATATTTAGTGATTTGAATTTCAGAGCTATGTCAGGAGAAGGTGGACCATCAGGTGACATGACCCCAGAGCAAGTCCTGGAAATGATGCAACAACTAATTACCCAGAATAATGAGCAACAAAACAAGTTTTTGCTAGAGCAAATTGAATCAATAAAGAAAACTGAAAAGAGAAATAAACATAAAAAGAAGCAAACTGAACAGTCAAGCGAATCGGAATCCGATAATGAGCATGTCAATAAACGAGTTGTGCAGCCAAAAGGCTGTAGATTTAAAGACTTCAAAGCGAGTGGTGCCTTAACGTTTGAAGGCACAGTAAACCCAATACAAGCGTTAGATTGGATAAGTCATACTGAAGAGATCTTCAGTATCTCAGAATGTCTGGATAGCAATAGAGTTAAGTTTGCTACAGCCCTGTTCGTTGGAGCTGCTAGAGCCTGGTGGAAAACGCAAAGGAGCATCTATGGTGAGGAAGCAATTATGACATTGGACTGGGAACAGTTCTTGGAGATGTTCAACGCCAAATACTGTCCAACTGACAAGCAAGACGAACTCGAGATGAAGTTGATGCAATTGAAACAAGGAACTAAGACCGTTGATGAATATGAGCATGAGTTCTCGAGACTTTGCGACTACTCGTCATATCAAGTAGCAACAGAAGAGCGTAAGATAAACCGATTCAGACTGGGTCTGAATCCAGCATATAGAATACAAATGAGTAGCATAAAGTTCAAAACGTATCTCAGCATAGTGGAAGCAGCAAGAATGGTGGAGCGGGAATTCACAGATTCTAGTTGTGAACCCGTTATGATGGCTATTAGTCCTACATGTCCATCTCCACCTAAGAAACAGAAATCTAGTAGATTCTTCGGTTCATCAAAGTCCAGTCAGCAGCAGTCACAAGCATCCTCTACACCTCAGAAGACTAGGGTCTATTCCCTACAGTCAGGAGCGCGACCGTGTAAACGCTGTAACAAATTTCATAGCGGACGCTGCAACCCTAGAGATGTGACGTGTTACACCTGTAACCAGATTGGACATGGAAGCGATGAGTGCCCAGAAAGAAACGACGTATGTTACAACTGCGGTGTGCGTGGACATTATGCCAAACATTGCCCAAATGCACGCATGCTTACCAATCCGGAACAACCAGTTGGCAGAGCAATCTAACAGAGTACTACAATGATACCTACAGCAAAGGCGCGAGCTTTTCATATAACTGCTGAAGATGCTGAGGAGACACCAGAGACGCCAAAAGACCCCAATGGTAACTAATAAAAGTTTCTTATACAAATAAATGATTTGTTTCCGCACTGTTAATTTTATCTTAGTTTCATGATTGATAATGCGTTGCTACTGGGCCTTGACTCGAGACCTTTGAGAAATCTTGGGTCTCACAAATTAAGAACAAGAATAGAATCACTAACCGAATTATTTGATAATATTCAAATGATTAGAATGAAGAAATTGAGAGGAAACGTTCACTGTAGCCCTAATTCTTTCAACTATTTCCGTGCAAAAGTATAGAATGAAATGTCAGATCTACTTTTTACAAAAGTCAAAATACTATTTATATATCAATTACAACTATTGGCTATTTACACTTTATACCCTAGACTTATTTTATTTCATCAATCAAAATAAGTTCTAACAATTACCTTGTTAATTCGATTCCAACCAAGGGAGATCCATCCTTTGATTGTAATTTTGTTTGTGATGAAAGTCTGTACCATAAATAAGCAATAAGCCAGAATGAATGAGAACCAAAAATGAAGAAATGAAGACGTAGAGACTTGTAGCCAAATGAAATTACAAAGTTCTTGAGGTCAATAAGAAGCTAGATCTACAGAAGGCTTTGACCAGAACACTCCGGCTCCCGCGGCTTGATATTGAAGAGTTTTCCAGTCTGGCAAAGTTAGTTGTTAGTTACACACACACACACATATTATCAACTCACAAATTTATAAACTGAATTTCTTATCAAAACCAAAAACGAATAACCATTAACAGTCAAAACAAAGCAGAAAAGGTTGGTATATTAGCAGCCAAAACCGACACAAAATAGCCATAGAAAGCCAAAAAAGGACGCCAAAATAACAACTATCATCATAATTAAAAAATAGCATATACAACTCCTTTTGAGTTATCAAAGAAGGATGGAATTACATCAAGGAGTGATGGCAAACAACATGTTATGGGTTACAAAAATCTGCTACAAGAATGTCTAGACTGACTGTGAACAAACTGGGATGAAAAATAAAAAAATATGTAATGAAGATTAATCAAATCGAGTCCAGACCAATGACATATACATGAATAGGCTGGTGAAGCTGAAGTGAAAAATCATTTTCAGAGCTAAAGATACAACTTTTAAGTTGATGTCTTATAATATCTAGTAAGTATGCTTAAGAGTTGCAGCCAACAGTCTGGGTCTTATGTAGCTGAAATGGTCAAAGTAAAGGAGAATCAAAAGTTTTAGCAAATCTAAGTGTATCTCTGTTGTGACTGCATGTATAGACATAAAAATATTACTTGCATACATAATTACCTGTAAAATTGACCTGCTAAGTCAATCCCAACCCAAACGAAGTTGATCTTGATTTACTTGCAAATTAACTGGATAGATATAATTGCAGACAAGGAGAAATATGTACGTAAACTTTGAGTACGGGAGTCCACATGTACTTTGAGTATGCCCACTTGGTCAATGACATCAGCTTCATCTGTTATAAATTCAAAGAAACTCTCATTAGTATTAAGAGCTACACCCACTGCTTTAACCAAAACATCATCCACAAACTTTATACAATAAAATGGAAAGTTAAGTTAGATTAACAACAAAATATACATGGACCATCCAGTGAGGGACACAAACTTGAAGACTAATCAGCAGATTTAAACGATTGGTAGGGAACCAAATATATGGTGAACCAACTAAAAAGTTTTGAGAAAGACCAACCCATCCAAATCCAAGCATATATATTTATCATCAACCAAGAAGCGAATCATCCTGAGAAACTTCTTACTTATAAGAAAGTTAGATTGCAAACGAGTAAAGTTGGAGCATGGAACATGGATATAGGCAACATGGTTGCAAATGGTTGTGCATAGCATGATAGAAACCCTTGACTATGGTATCAATCCCAACTACATAAACTATCAAGTAAAAGCTTCACAATCAGCTATAAACTCACTTGTTACCAAGAACTCCTTTCTCCCAGTTAGTTGATTGCACATCATTCTACATGTATATTATCATCATTTTGGTTTCTCACTGTCAAAATCCGATTGCCCAATCAATCCATGAACCTGAACTTATATTCACATACCACATTATTTCAGCCGAGTACTTAAATAAGTTTCAAATTTATAAAGAGAATCACACACACCAAGAACACAACTGACATAGTTGTAGTTCAATCGTCAGCAAAACTAAATGCATATATGTATAACACATAGATGTTTTATGATAGTTTTATAATTAATGTGTCCTAAATCCCCCCCCCCCTCCCCCAACAGCTGTTGTGTTTCTGTCCCCTTTAACAGCTGCTTTGCACGGGTACTCTACTTTGATTAGGTGCAAACATAAATTTTAATAGTTTGTACATGGCTTTCAGTCAGCTATTGGTACTCAATACTTAAAAACAGTTCACTATGATCATTAAAAGATATCAATGGAGCAGATTTTTCAGCAACTGAAAGAACAGGGGAGAAGAAGACTCTGGTTGTTCTCTCCCTGCATTTGCACCGATTTCAAGAATTCAAAATGTTGTTGGCTCACATCGGGGAATGAAGAGCTCCAGCATATTGGGCAAAATTTCCATGCATTAATAAGTTGTATCTAATGCATCAAATATTAAAAATGGACAAAAAAGTGTTGGTTGGGTAACCCAACCTGACATGAGCTTTAAATTACCTAATTTGACCTGTTACCCAACCCACTCACTTTCCCACCTCTAAAAGTTGGTGATGTTTCTTATTGTCTTTCTGTGGAAGAAGAATTTCTATGATGTTTCATTCACATTAAGCATAAAATCCAACAAAAAACCAAAGACAAATACAACTTACACATGACCTAGGAGTGGTCTGGTAGCCTTTTGCTATGAGAAACAATCAAAGAAAACCCCCCTAAATGACACTAAGCCTGTTGTAAAGTGTTTCTTTTAAAGACAAATTTAGGAAACAAATAATGTAATACCAGGAGCAACAACAATCGTGAAGGCGATGTTGGTTGTAGAGGCAACAGTCATGAAGGACATATAAAACTTTCCCCGACTTACCTACAAAATGTAAAGGAACCCATTTAGTTGTTACAAAAAATTGATATAAAAATTAAACAACAAACAGGGGATACCAACTTTGGTGTAATAGATCTGATAAACTTCAAAAATCAACCACAACATCCATGTAATATTATTTAATATTTCAAATAGAAACCTTTTACACAAATGTGATCATGTGAAGCTTTCATTAACTTAGCTAATGCTACCCTAGTAATTATGTTATTATTTTCTTGGATCAGATTCAACCAAAATTTTTTTTTCTGAAAACATGACATTCAACACATTCGTAATCTAGCTCATATATTTGATGAGAAACAGACAATCTGAAAGCTTGCCCACCCTAAAATGCATGAACACAAAGCAGGTAAATGGATTGATCAGGCAAAACAACACAACGGATAAACACTACCGTCCATTTCATCATGCTCGAATAAAATTATAGGCCATCCATTCTCTAGCCAAAAAATATTAGGTGGCGTTTGGTTCACAGAATGTTTTAAAAGGAATTGAAATATATTAAGGAATTGGAATCTACAAGGAATTGGAATTGGAATCCAAATCATGTTTGGTTGGCTAAAAATGAAATTGGAATCCAATTTCATAATTTCGTTGGTAGGGTAGGATGGGATGGGTGGTAGAGGTGGATAAGTCTCTAAGGTAGGAATAAGATGAAATGGATAGTGTAGGATGGGTGGGTAGGGGTAGGTATGGTGGGTAGCAGGTAAGAGTGGGTTGGATAGCGCAGGTAGGGTAAGGGTAGGTGGGTTGGGTGGGTAACGTATGATGGATGAGGTATGGGTAGGTGGGTAGGGGTAGGTATGGTGGGTAGTAGGTAAGAGTAGGTTGGACAACGTAGGAAAGGTAGGGGTAGGTGAGAGGTGGGTGGGATGGGGTACAGTAGGGTGGGTGGGTAGAGGTGGATAAGTCTATAAAGTAGGAATAGGATGAGACGGATAGGGTAGGGTAGGGTAGGGTGGGTGGGTGGGGTGGATGAGGGATGGGTGGGTATGGTGGGTAGTAGGTAAGAGTAGGTTGGATAGCGTAGGTAGGGTAGGTGGGTCGGGTGAGGTTGAGTGGGTAATGTATGATGGATGAGGGATGGGTAGGTGGTTAAGGGTAGGTATGGTGGGTAGTAGGTAAGAGTAGGTTGGATAACACAGGTATGGTTGGGGTAGGTGGGTTAGAGGTGGGTGGGATGGGGTAGGGTAGGGTAAGGTGGGTGGGTGTGGGTGGGTGGGTGGGTAGGTAGGTTTGGTGGGTAGTAGGTAAGAGTAGGTTGGATATCATAGGTAGGGTTAGGGTAGGTGGGTTAGAGGTGGGTAGGATGGGTAGGGTAGGTATGGGTGGGTAGGTATGTAGGTTGGTAGGGTGGGTGGGTTTAGGCAGGACATTGTGTAGTGTAGTGTGTTAAACGTAAGGAGTATTTTTGTAATCAACCACTTTCTGTTTTTAAAAGAAATTGAATTCCATCCACAGTGTGAAGAAATGTTATTTTCCTTCATTCTTTGGAAAATTTCAATTTTTATGGAATCAAATTCCTTTTTATAGTTGAACCAAACACATGAATTGACTGGAATTGGATTCCTTTCCTCTCAAATTCCCTCGGATTCCAGTGAACCAAACGACACCTTATTCTTTCTTGAATCCCCCCATACATAGCTTTCACGGCCATTTTGCCAGATATTTTACTACTTCACATGTAATGCATCTTTGAAGATGTAATAAGAGCGACTACAATTCCATGAAATATTCAGCATTCTCCATTATTCAACACTTGTAACATACTATGCATCTTTTGCGAATTATGATGGGTATAATATCTCAATATCATTTATCAAAATCATAGCCATGTTCTTGGAATTTCAGTAAAAAGTACATTATGTTACATATTATACCTCAATATCAGCAAATGCTATTTTGGGCTCAACCAATTCGGCAAGATGCCTTGATGTATGAGAATGTTCAGCTTGAAAATTGGTCCAAAAGTGTAAACACTGCTCAGGGCACAAGCAAAAGTATCTACTTGAAGTTGTCCTGAAACAGTTAAAAAGGCCTGGCGAGCAAAGAAATCTTGACCATAATCAATTTTTCCATCTTTCTTAGGAATGCCAGTTTTCATTTTGAATCTCTCTTCAAGCTTTGAAAGATTCTCTTTGGCTTTGTTAAGTTCTGCAACTGCAGCTGTTATCACAGGTTTAACAGCTTTATCAGACTTTAACTTGGTAACTATTTCGCCTTTTTCCTTGACAGCACTCCTAGCCACATCCACATCTTCTTGGGATGGAGGAGGATTTTGGATCCATTCCTTTTCCAATTTTTCTGCAACCTGAAACATCTCTCCAGAACCTTCACAGACCTGAAAATCGAGAGGCACAAAAATCACTCAAAAACTAACACAAAGTGATAGTATACAAAAATCAAACTCCCCTAGATCTCGAAAGTAGTAACAGAGATATACTAAAAATGAACTTCAATATGCAAAAACCTCAAATAATACCGAATGAAACGAAGCTACCAAAAATAAGGTTATTCGAGCAAAAAACATGTAAGGTCATGTGTGTGTGCTGTAGCAGGAGATTATACCTGATTATGAAGAAGGTGAGAAGAAACGAGGAGACATCGAGTAGAAATCAAGTTATGAAGGAACCAGACTCCAAATCGCAGATCGTGAAGAGTTATCGAGAGAGAGAGAGAGAGAGAGAGAGAGAGAGAGAGAGAGAGAGAGAGAGAGAGAGAGATTTGTTATCGAAAGTAAATTTGTTGTTGGCCAAGATACCGGGTTGTGGTTGAAATGCAAAAGACGTAAGTTTCAAACGAGGCATCGCCATGTCTTATGTTTTCTCTAGCAGGGAGAGAATGAAGAGAGTGTCCCGTCCCCAACCCGTTCGATAAGCATGCACGTTGATAAAACCTTTTCAAAAGTTGTGTTTGAATTTTTATGCAATTGAAAGTTGTACATAATGCTTTAAACATTAAAATTCAATAACATGTTTTACCATATTGTACTTTATGCATTATAACTTGTAAGCATGTAAATGCTTTATTAGTAGTAAAGATATCCAAAATTCCCTGGTTTGCGAATTTAGTTAATTATTTCGTATCAGGAAGATTGCCAGAGCACTGGAACTCACAACAGATAAAATACTTCTATGCTCAAGCAAGGCAATACATTTGGGATGAGCCTGATTTATTTAAGATAGGAGCAGATCAAATCATAAGACGATGTGTCCCTAATTCGGAACACGAAGATATTTTTAAACACTGCCATACATATGCATGCGGTGGCAATTTCAGTGCTAAGAAAACTGGTCACCGGATATTGCAGTCTGGGTTTTTCTGGCCCACAATATTTAAGAATGCCTATGAATTCGTAAAAGGATGCACAAGATGCCAGCAAACCGGTGGCATTGCAAAAAGGGATGAAATGTATGACCCCGATATTAATTGTTGAAATTTTTGATGTATGGGGTATTGATTTTATGGGACCCTTCCCTAAATCATTTGGGTATGAATATATCTTTGTGTCAAAAGATTTTGGAAACCCATGCAATAAGGGTTAGAACTTAATCACGTTTTAGCCTAAAAAATAAGTTAATTGTAGTCTAGATGGTTCGGGAAACTAAGACCACAGGGGTACCATACATGCCTAATCCCCTAAAACCATCTGGTTTCGGAGTGATTGACCGAAATCTCGCTACATGGACCATCTAAATAATTTAAGTTGAAAAAAATAGATAGAAGCATGGTATTAAAAATAAAAAGTTGTCGTAAACATGCAAAGAGGAAAAGATGGTCAAAAGACCCACGTGTTTTATGTTTCGAAACCTTGAGCTAAAAGGGTAATTCCAAGAGTGAGATACATTATATAAATTCTAAGGGAAATACATTTTAACTGAAAACGTCTTCGATTTACATGTTAAAATTTTAATGCAATACTGCAAAGGTTAGCTTAACATAGAATTCCTAGAGTCACTACTAATACATGCCCGGTACATAGTTAGTTCTGATTCCAAAGGCTTGTTCGAGGACGACCAAGAGTTAAGTTGGGGAGATTTGATAATGCTATAACTTTATGTGTTTCAGAGTCATTTTATGTTCATTTTAAGCACCGATACTTCGTAACTTCCATATTATTACTCCAAATTTATGTTTCAGGGTCAAGAGGTCAAATGGAAGCAGTTCGAGAAAATTCAGTGCGACCCGAAAAAAATTGAGAGATCCAGAGCACTTCCAACGCAGCCCTGGCCGTACCCTAAGCGCAGGCCTACGCCTGCCCTACACTGGGTCGGCGCAAAAATGCGTTTTCAGCCTCCAAAACCCTAAATTCGCCTCCTCTATAAATAGAGGTCGATGGCAGCCATTTGGGGAGGTCCCGAAAGTGTCAAAAGAAGTGGCGAAGCCTTGCCGGAGTGGATTCACAATACAAGTACGAAGACGGTGGTTCGCAAGCTCACAAGATGTCTTCGATCAACACCATTGATGAGCGTACGATGAGCGGCTAAACACCATAGCCGTTTGCGGAGGATCTACGGCTAAGTTTACTTTACTTGAATTTTTATATGTTTTGATGTATTTGCGTTGATTGAAATACTCTATGTGTATTCAAATGATAAGCAATCGGTTATGATTATGATTGTACGTTTTGATTGGTAAAAGCAAGATAGTTCATAGTGGTATTATTATTTGTTTTGAGTCCATTAGCTTAGGGATTAAGACAAGTAATGAATATTGCATGTGCTATGCCGAGAGTTATTGGTTAAAACGTGTATGATTAATTTAACCGCACAATTAATTATGTCTATCTGATTCTTGCATGAAATTCGAGTGGGTAATACTTATGCCGTAGTGATTCCGTGAATGGTTATCTTTAAGTTTATTGTTAATTTACTTCGTTAGTTATTTGCCATTAATTTTAGTCACAAATTAGTCGTAAGTCATTAATCCAACAAATCATCCAATCCACTCAATTCACAATTTAAAGTGCTTTCAATAAAATTCACAAAGCTAGCCGATTAACCCTAATTACATACGCACTCCCTGTGGATTCGACCCTTACTTCTCTGAGCTAAATAGTATATTTAAGGATTAATTCTGCGGGTCACAACGACGGTCCGTCATTCAACTCGATTCAACTGTCATTCGAGTTGGATCTATCTTACATTCGAGAAAGTTTCTTTTTCATTCAAGAAACTTGAAGGTTCATTCGAGTTTGATACACTTTTATTCGAGAATTTTTATGTGATGTTCGAGTTGATTGAAGTGTCATTCGAGAAATCCATAATTCAATTCGAGTTTGATTCACATGTCACCCGAGAAATCTCATGATTCATTCGAGTTTCATTTCAAATTCTTCAAAATTTGTCTAAGTGTGGTGGATTTCTAACTTTTCTATAAAAATTTCACATTTTTCAAGAAATTTTTAAAATCTATGTTTTTCTAACATTGGTCTCTTAACGATTGACTTTGGATTCCTAACAATAATATTTTAATATTATTATCTGGAATCCTGATGCTTTAAACAGTTAAACACAAATTTTTCTAATTTCTAGTAAAATGTTTTATTTTTCTATCTGCAGGATTACATTTGTTTACCTGACTTTACTAACGTGTTTATTAATTGTTACAGGTTACAAATGGCATCCCAAGCTCAAACCCAAAACTCTAATTCTTCTTATTCACATTCATCCTCCAATTATACACTGGTCTCTAAACCAGTGAAATCAGCTTCAGTTACCCGACCATCACCTTCATCACCCATCCCTGACACCCAACTTGTTAAAACCAAATATTGACGGCCTTTCCGTGATAATAACCATAGACTTGACCTTAAGACTATCAAAGTCTGTCATCCATTAATTGTTGATATCCTGAAAGGACATCCTCTGGGTTATCTGTTGCAGTACAAACCCTCAATCCCTCAAGTTTATTTGCAACAATTCTGGCATACAATCAAGTTTGTGCCGGCTGATGAAAATCATCATTTCAAAGTCACTATAGATCAGTTCAAGGCAAAGATCACCCTTTCCAGGCTTCTTCATAATCTGTTTCTACCTAGACGAATTGATGCTGTGAACTTTCTAGAATTAGCAGATTTTGAAGATTTTGTGTCTGATGAAGAGCTGGTTCATGATCTTATCTACTTGGGCTATTCCAAACCTTTACCTAAGAGCTCAAAGTTTCATAGGAATGGATTAAATGGAGAGTGGTACACTCTATTTGGAATTGTGAACAGATGTATGACTTCCAAACATACCGGAATTGACAGAGGAAGTATTCACTGCTTGAAGATGTTTCATGGAATTGCTTTCAATAAGCATTACGATTATGCTCAATGCATATGGAAGGACCTGAAGGAAGTTGTCTTGGCGAAAACAACAAACCGAGCAAGGAAGTTTATACCGCTTCAACGCTTTATTCAAATTCTGATTAGGGGTATTTTGAGAGCAAATGAGAAAATACCAAAAAGATCCAATGCTCAAAAATGCCCGGACTACGTAATGATGAGTTTACATGGGGTACAAGATGCACCTAATGCAAATGTCATGCCAATTACAAAAGCTCTTCTGAAATATGTTGATCCAGAAAGTGAGAGTGTGAAATTGTATTGCATAGATCATACTCTTATAGAAACCCAGGAACCGAGTTTTTTTAACCACGGAGTCTTAGGAGAGGAGGAACATCAGCAAGGGGCTGATGTTTAGGGAAACCAATCTGAGTTTGAGGGAGCAGAGGAGCAAGTGAGGGGTGGTGAAAGAAGATCTTATTCTGAAAGAACATTATCTAACATTGCTGAAGGAGCTAATGAAGGAGATGATGATGATGATGATGATGATGATGATGATGATGATGATGAAGGTCATGATGATAACGAGGGAGGTGCAGGTGTGAGGGAGTTACCTAGCCCAAACAGCCGGGAATTATCCACATCTGCTGTTCACTCCCAAATGGGAGTCAGCATTGAAACAGTCAGTATCTCACTGATGCTTGCTCACCCCACCGGCCATTCACCTTCTTCCCAACAAGAAGGTGTTTCAACTTCTCACCGGGATTTAACACAAGATCTATCCTTAAGTACTTTGGATTTTATGGATATTGAAACAAGTACACAACTGCCTGGGTGTACAATTTCGTCTCATGCACAAGAAATAAATCCTATACACTCTTGGAATGACATCTCAGTATTCAGAAATGATGACACAAATGCTGAATATTCAAAAGTTACTGAAAGGAAATATGTGGCTGAAGGTATTCAACACAATGTTCCACAACAATCGTTTGATGAGTTCAGAGATTTTGTACACGACCAGTTTGATGAAATGAGAGAAAGGATGATTGGGTTGGATTGTACAGTTACTACTGCTTTGGGAGATATGTCAGAGAGAATTTCTATGGTTGAACAAACATGTAAAGCAGAAGCTTCTGCTCCTAAACGCAAACATGATGAGCATGATGATGACTCCGATGATGCTCCTCATGAGGGAGAGAAGAGGAGGAAGCTTGGAGATCAACAAGCTGGCATTGTGATGATAACATATCCAGAACAAGAAAAGGAGACGGGAGGACAAGAGGTTGGAGAAGCAGGGAGCTCAAAAGAAAATCCTGTTGTGCTCAAAGAGAGCTGGAATTGATTCTTAATGAAGATGTTCCAGTTCCTTTAAGTGTTCAATCAGGAATCTATAATTTTGAAGAATATGATGACTCCGACAATGAAGATCAAGGGCAAACATTAATGATTGAGGGAGTTGAGAAAGAAGTGGAAATTGAAATATCGGATGATGATGATGATGATGATATGTTTGATTTAATGATATATCTTTGAGAGCAGAGAGGATTGAGGAAGAGGAGATTCTGGTGCAAGAAATATTGAAAGATGATGTATTGACGCCGACGGTTGAAAAGCCTGAGGTAACGGTTACCATAAAAGAAGAGGAAGTTGAGCCGTTTACAATGGAGAATGTAATGCCTCAAGTGGTTAAGGAGCTAAATGAAGTTGAGATCATGGATAAATTTTTTAATGAGTATATTTTAGTTGATGATTCACAAAGACAACATCAGTTGAGGTTTGAAGCACAGAGGGTTGTTCAGAAAGAAATCAGTGATATGCTGACACTTCTTAATGAAGATGAAATAAGGAAGAAGAAGAAGATAAAAGTGTTGGAATTATCAACAAAGAAATCTGCTAAGTACATCAAGAAAAGAAACAAGCTTCCTTATTTAGAAGATCACCTTGAAATGAAGATTTTTTGTAAAAAGCATGCTCCATGCACATTTTTGAAGTTGTTTAGGGTGCTAGAGCCTAATATGCCAAATCTAGCAAATTATGTTAGTTTCCTGCAAAATAAAGCTCAGCCGGTGGATAAGGTTCGAAGTGAATTCAGTATTGTAGATCTGGTAAAGATTGAGAAGGATCGATTCGTGAAAATCTTTTATCATACTTTCACCGTGACCAGAAATGATGGTAATACATACGTATTCACCGAGGCAGATATGTTTGGAATGCATTTGGTGAATATTGAAGATCTTTTTGACGAGTTGGGTAGAAACAAAAGAAATGAACATTGTAGATTTGCACTTAAGACACTGTTTCACTTCATGCACACCAAACTGGTGCTCATGTCAGTGCAAGATTTACAAATTGGGGTTGAAATAGGTATGAGGAAGATAAACATAACTGCACCTAACCGATTCATCAAATTCATGGAACATTTGAAAGAGTTTCAAGTAGTCATGGCCAAGCATCCAGTTGCAATCTATAAAGACAAAGATCAAAATCTGAGGGCTATCCGGAGTATCGAGTTGAATAAGTTTTGTGATGGAACTTTACAAAAGGTGATGACAAGGTTGAAAGGAAAGCTGACTGCTGATAAGAAAAGAAAGACAAAGAAGGGTGCTCTGAGCGTTAACAACAAAAAGCTGATTGTAGAGTTTATTTCAAAGATCAATTGGAGGCTATCAAACAGAAAGAGTGTCCGTCATTTTGAGATGAAGCTTGGGTTGTCGAACTGAAGACTGATTAATTTTCATCAAAGGGGGAGATTGTTGGATATTATTTTGTTGATGAAATTTATTAAGTCTAGGGACTTGTTTATAAATATTACATAGTTTCAAATGTATATAAATATTGAAAATACGGGCACTGTAGCAGTAACTTTTGGCATTTAGTTTTTGCACGAATTTCATAGCTAGGGCTACAGTGTACATCTTTCTTTTTACTCTGTAATTCCAATTTTGGTGCAAAGAATCATTCGGTTAGTGTTTTTGTGTTCTTAATTGTTTGTGATTATATTTGTGATTGATTAAACTGAATTCACAACCATCCGCACTGTTCTTAGTATTGCTATATCCCGTCAGTGGCCCATTCACCAACTTGATGTCAAAAATGTGTTTCTAAATGGTGATCGGACCGAAGAGGTTTATATGAAATAACCTCCTGGCTATGTTCATCCTTAGTTTCCTAACCATGTTTGTCGGCTTCTTAAGGCTCTCTATGGTCTCAAACAGGCACCACGAGCCTGGTATCATCGATTTGCCGCTTATATAACTTCCATTGGCTTCATTAGTAGCAAATTCTTGGTGTTGCTGCCAAACGCGACTCTTCCAGTTTGTCTCTATCACAAAATGCGTTTGCTCGCGAAATTCGTGATCGTGCTGATATGTCTTCTAGCAACCCTTGTTCCACTCTCGCGGACACTAAGTCCAAACTGTCCTCCGTAGGTCAACCTGTCTCGGATCCCTCTCTATATCGAAGTCTTGTCGGTGCATTACAATATCTCACAATCATGCGTCCAGATACTACTTATGCGGTTCAACAGATCTGCCTATACATACATGATCCTCGTGAACCTCATCTCAACGCCTTAAAACGCATCCTTCGTTATGTTCAGGGAACTCTATCCTATGGTCTTCATCTTCGTCCATCGGTAGTTGATCGTTTGGTCTCTTACACTGATGTTGACTGGGCCGGCTGTCCTGAGACACGCCGATCCACTTCTGGATTTTGTGTTTTCCTTGGTGACAATCTTATCTCTTGGTTGTCCAAGCGTCAACCTGTTGTTTCTCGCTCCAGTGCAAAAGCTGAGTACAGAGGTGTGGCAAATGTTGTTGCTGAGGACGCTTGGATTCGTAATCTCCTTCTTGAACTTCGTTGTCTGTTAAACTGTGCCACCGTTGTTTTTTGTGATGATGCCAGTGCCATGTATCTCGCATCTAACCCAGGTTAGCACCAGCTTACCCAACATATGGAAATCGATTTACATTTTGTTAGGGAACGTGTTGTAACATCCTTAGATCTAAAATTATTGTAATTTAGATTAATTAGTTGGATATTTTGTAATTTGTATAATTAAGTTGGATTATGAAAGATGATTATGTATTCGAATATTTAAAAGTTGGTTGCCAATTTGAGAAATTAACAAACTTTAGAATTTTGAATTATTATTATGGAGTATGATGATTTACAAATGTTAGTGATGATAAAACTAAGATAAAATCAGTATTTAGTGAAATCAGATAAGTTGAGGGACTAAATGTGTAAAAAGCCGAAAATGAGAATAAAAGATTATTAGTCTTTCATTTCATTCATTCCACCATTTCATCTTCAAGAGTTCTCTATCTCTCTCTAAATCTTTGGAAAATCTTTGCTGAAATTTAAAATTGTGAAGCAAAATTCGTTGATTAAAGCTAGTTATCAACAAGAATCGGTTGGAATTAAGGTAAGAACATTATTTCTAAGTTTAAAGCTTTATTTGAGAGTTTAAGGTTAAAAAAAAATCGGATTTAAAATCTGAAAATTTGTGATGCATGTTTGTTATAGTAGTTGGAAATCATTCTTGGAAGATTACTGAAGCATAAGAAACAAGAATCGTCAACTAAATCGATCAAAAAGGTAAGGAAATCTGACGTTTTGTGCATTTTTGAGTTCTTGAGAAAATATTCAAAGTTTGGTTAAATCTGGACTGATTAGCACGTTTTAGATGGGGAATATGATGTAGAAACACCCCAATAATGTTTATAAAACATTAGAATTGATTGCATGTTGCTATAATTTGAGTTTGGCAAATTTTAGTATAAAACCCGTAATTTGCGAGTGCAGAACTGTGAGTGAACTCGGCGAGTTCTTGGGTGAACTCGGCGAGTTGCCAAGAACAATCATATAAAATTTCTAAGTGTTGGATCCGAATTCGAACGAGACCCGAACCCAAATGGAACCGAACTCGGATGGGTCAAAAGTAATTCGTGATGGATCTGAAATCTGGCCGAGGATCCGAAATTCGGACCTCAACTCGGCGAGTTCCCTTGGACCAACTCGGCGAGTTGGCTACAGTTCAAGTGAAATTCGGATGGGGTTTTAAGGACCCGAATTTATGGTTAATTAATTACACTTTTGGGATATTTTGTGTATTATATGAAGGCATGCAATGAAGGGTTATTTGAGAATAACACTAAATGATGGTTTTTAACGTGAGTTTCGGATGACGGTTCCGAATGTTGTAACACTTTTAATTGTACAAATTGATGCTCACTTGTTAATGAACATGTTTATAATATGTTTTCCATATGGAAATGTAAAAGGTCCCTGTGGTGTTGTTTAACCCACAGTGGGGTATTTTTAAGTCCGGTTGAAATCCCGAGGAGAAATAATATTGATTAAAGTTAACTAACGCACCCATGGTGAGTACATATGATTTCGCATGTTTATATCTGCTTTATGTTAGTTATTGCCTGCTGAGACATGTTGTTTCACTTTCGTTTGGAATTCTACTAACTTGTGTAGACTTAGATGCACATTGATCTTGTTGCATGTCCGTTCTTTTGTTGTGCATCTATCGATGGACCAGCGGGTCGCATCTGTATTCCGATGTTACTGCGCTATATGACCCGAAGCTGATCCCTTCTTGGTTCTGGTAGGCAGTAAGTCATCCCCGATGTTATGTATGTCTCAGATGGTTGGTTTAAATGTCGAGCTTTGGGCTCGAAGGAGCTGCGGCTCATGTGTCGTACTTTGTGTACGTAGAGAGTATACGACGTGCGTCGTCGGTGTTATTCTTGGGGGCTTCATAAAGATATATAGAATGCGTAAATCTGTGTATTCACTAAGCATCACTTACCCCTCAGTTGTTCAATTTTTACAGGAAAAGGGAAATCTGCTGCAGTACCTTCTAGCTAGGTCATTAATTGAAGACTTGAAGAAATCTACTACTCAACTTGGTAACTGAATCGTGGGATTATTATTGTAATACATTTGGGATGATGTAATAATTTTTTAGTATGTAGACTTAGACTTGAAACCTTGTAGCACCGTAAACAGTTATATTATTTTTATTATGTACTTTAATGCTTCCGCAATTAATTAAGTTATCAGATCATTATCTAATCATATGTTTGGTGGTTAATCCTGGGTTTATTGTAATGGTGTTTATTGTGGCAAGGGTGTCACAACTAATGGTATCAGAACAGTAGTTTGAGATTCAAGTGTCCGTGAGGTCTTGGTCTTAAACATTAAGTGATGATATGTAGTGATTTTAAGTAATGATCTGAACTAAGATAGGCTACGATCTTGTAGTCATAGGAGATTGACTTTCATATGGGATAATGGGTGGTGTCTTTAAATTAATGACATGTTACTAAACAAGTTATATGTTTCATATTTCAGAACATGTCTGGTGGAGGAATGACACCCGAAGAAACAACAGAAATGATGCTAGCCATGATGGCTGAGCAGAATAAGATGATTCAAGACCAATTTCGGGCTCGAGATGAGGCCGAAGCCAAGATAAGGGAAGAAAAGAGAAAGAATAAGGAAAAAGAGGGGGCAACAATTATGAACGAGATGACAACACTGGGTCATCTAATAAACCCAAAGGTTGTCGATTCAAGGACTTTAAGGGAAATGGTGATGTAGAGTTTAATGGACTGGGTGATGTTGTTGCCGCACTTGAATGGATAACAGCAACCGAACGGACATTCCTAATCAGTGATTGTGCTGAGAAGGACATGGTCCGGTTTGCTACTGCTATGTTCACCAAAGACACAGTTATGTGGTGGAATTCCATGGTTAACGCCTTGACCTTGGACAAAGTATCTGTTATGACTTGGGCTTAGTTTAATGAACTATTCACTCAGCAATACTGTCCTGTTGATGAACGCCAAAGGTTGGAAGCTAAATTTATGACTCTGATGCAGGGAACTAAGATTGTGTCCCAGTATGCTATGGAATTCACGAGGCTGAATTTGTTTGCGCCTCATCAAGTTGATACTGAAGAGAGGAAAGTGACCAGATTCGAGGCTGGTTTAGATATTGAGATCAGAATGGTTATGAGTAATGTTCGTTACCCCACTTTTGCTGGCCTGTTGGAAGCTGCCAGACATGTGGAACAGATTTTGCTTATGACGGGATACACAATTGGGTATGCCGCCGCTGCTACTAACCCAACACAACCATCACCGCCGAAGCGCCAGCGTGAGGGAGGATACTCGGGATCTTCTCGCTCGTCACAGTATTCGCCTCAGCAATCTTATCGTCGATCGGTCGTGCTCGTGCCTACTCCATCAACACCGAGCTGCAATATTGTAATAAGTGTCATCTGGAACATTTCGGCAAGTGCACTAATGGACGCGCTTGCTTTTGCTGTGGAGAGTTGGGCCATTTTCAGGGTGAATGTCCACGAAAAGCTGACGTCTGCCATAAGTGTGGGGTATGGGGGCATTATAGTAGAAACTGTAGAAAGAACACTCCAGCAGCTGCTGCTCCATCTTAAACCCGATTAATTAGGGGGATCTAGTGGTGGTTCAGTCAACCGCCGGAACTAGCCACAAAGGGCACCGGCTCGTGCATTTCAGATTACCACAGAGGAGGCTAGGGAAAACCCGGAGGTGGTTACGGGTACGTTTATTGTAAATTACATGCCTGCACGAGTTCTTTTTGATTCGGGTGCCAACCGGTCCTTTATATCTACTGTTTTTGCACAACGACTTGCCATGCCATTATCTAAGTTATCTGTCATACTTGACATAGAAACTGCTAGTACACTCTAGTCAAAGTAGACCATGTATATCGAAACTGTACGTTAGTGATTGAAGATGTAGTCTTCAATCTGGATTTGATCCCGATAGCATTCAGTGAGTTTGATGTGATAGTCGGAATGGACTGGTTGATCGAAAATGAAGCCCATATAGTCTGTAAGAAGCGTATGATCAAGATAACCACACCGGAGGGGCGTGAGATCTGCATATACGGGGATAGGAGAAGTGGGGATCTGTGCTTGTTAACCATTGCAAAAGCCCGAAAGCTTGTTGCAAGGGGTTGTGAGTCCTATTTGGCATATGCTATTGATGCCAAAGCTGAGAAGAAGACTGTGGCCGATGTGTCTGTTGTATCACAATTCCCAGATGTGTTTCTGGAAGACTTGTCTGGCGTGCCGCTTGAGAGACAAGTGGAATTTCGTATTGATCTGATCCATGGAGCTGCACCGGTAGCTCGTTCTCTGTATCGCCTTGCTCCTACCGAGATGCAAGAAATGATGAAACAACTTCAGGAGTTGTTGGATAAGGGTTTCATTCGACCGAGTTCATCGCCGTGGGGAGCCCCTGTACTGTTTGTGAAAAGAAAGATGGCACGATGAGGATGTGCATTGATTACCGGGAGCTGAATAAGCTGACTATTAAGAACAAGTATCCGCTGCCGAGGATAGATGATTTGTTTGATCAATTGCAAGGGGCGAGTGTGTTCTCTAAAATCTACTTACGATCGGGGTACCATCAGTTGAAGGTACGAGAAGATGATGTGCCTAAAACAGCTTTCAGGAGGGAATTACGAGTTCTTGGTTATGCCTTTTGGGTTAACCAATGCCCCGGCTGTCTTTATGGATTTGATGGATAGAGTTTGCAGACCGATGTTAGATAAATCGGTAATAGTGCTAATTGATGATATCTTGGTGTATTCCAAGTCTGAGGCCGAGCATGCTGTTCATCTAAAGGAGTTATTGGAACTGTTGAGAAAAGAGAAATTGTATGCCAAATTCTCAAAGTGTGAGTTTTGGCTGCAATAAATTCAGTTTTTGGGACATGTAATATCTGGAGCTGGGATTTCCATAGATCCAGCTAAAGTTGAAGCGATAAAGAACTGGGAACCGCCTCGTTCAGCTACAGAAGTCATAAGTTTTCTTGGATTGGCGGGCTACTATAGGAGGTTTATTAAGGACTTCTCGAAGATTGCAGTTCCTTTGACTGCATTAACGAAAAAAATGCACCGTTTGTTTGGGGAACTGTGCAGCAAGAGGCTTTTGAAGTTTTGAAAAAGACGTTAAGCGAAGCACCAATACTTGCCTTACCCGAGGGCATTGAGGATTTTGTGGTTTACACGGATGCTTCGAGGTTGGGATTGGGCGCTGTACTGATGCAGCGTGGGAAGGTAATTGCTTATGCCTCTAGACAACTTAAGCAACACGAGAAAGACTACTCCACTCATGACTTGGAGTTGACTGCAGTTACTTTTGCATTGAAATTGTGGAGACATTATCTTTATGGAACTAACTGTCAACTCTACACAGACCATAAGAGTTTGAAGTACATCTTTAGTCAGAAAGAGCTTAATATGAGGCAAAGACGTTCGATGGAACTTATAAAGGATTATGATTGTGAAATCCTTTATCGTCCCGGAAAGGCTAATGTGGTAGCTGATGCTTTGAGTCGCAAAGCCTATGCCAAGGATTGTTGTTATATGTTGACGTCTACAATATTAACATCCACTATTATTGATGATACTAAAGCTGCTCAAGTGGAAGCTTTAAAGGAAGAAAATGTTGTTGCGGAGGATATAAGGGTACAGATGAAGATTATGGAAATGAGTGAGTCAGGTCTGAAAGGTGTATATGGGAGAATCTGGGTACCAAAGCTTGGTGGTATGAGAAAGGTGATCGTTGAAGAAGCACATCAGTCTAAATTTTCTGTACATCCTAGGAGCACAAAGATGTACAACGAGTTGAAAGCAGACCTCTGGTGGCCGGGATTGAAGAATGATATAGGTCAGTATGTTGAAAGATGTCGGACTTGTCGACTTGTGAAAGCCGAACATCAGCAACCCTACGGTAGTCTGCAACCACTTCCCATTCCGGAATGAAAGTGGGAACACATCACTATGGATTTTGTCACGAAGTTGCCGAAGACTAGGCGTCAACATGATGCAGTTTGGGTAATAGTTGATGGATTAACTAAGTCAGCACATTTCATTCCCATCAGGTAAAGTTACTCTTTAGAAAAGTTGGCTCAGATTTATATGAACGAGATCATATCTAGACATGGAGTACCTAAGTCCATTGTATCGGATCGGGATAGCCGATTTACTTCAAATTTCTGGTCAGCATTACAAGAAGGATTGGGTACAAGGATCGCGATGAGTACAGCCTATCGTCCGCAAACCGATGGCCAGAGTGAAAGGACCATCCTTACTCTAGAAGATATGATGAGGTCGTGTATTTTGGATTTAGGCGGAAATTGGGATGATCATCTGCCGTTGATAGAATTCTCATACAACAACAGTTATCACGCGACAATAAAGAAAGCTCCATTTGAGGCCTTATATGGGAGAAGGTGTAGAACTCCTACGTGTTGGAGAGAAACTGGAGAAACACTGATTGCTGGGTCGGCATTGCTTCAAGAGACGAATGAGAAGATACAGCTGGTAAGACAGAATATGAAGGCGACCCATGATCGACAGAAAAGCTATCACGATAGGAGGCATAAACTGATCAGTTTTGATGTGAATGATTGAGTTTATTTGAAAGTATCACCTATGAGAGGTGTTACTCGTTTCGTGAAAAGAGGAAAGTTAGCTCCGAGATTCGTTGGACCATTCTATAAATAGAGAAAGTCGGAAATCAATCTTACCGTTTGGAGTTGCCTGAAGAGATGTCAGGCATACATCCGGTGTTCCATGTGGGAAATCTTAGAAAGTCATTTACTACTGATAACGAGGATTGGGCTGATCATACTGAGCTGCAAATTGACGAAAGGCTCAGATATGTGGAAGAGCCGAAGTGTGTCTTAGATACCAAAGTAAGGAAGTTACGAAGTAAAGAAATCGAAATGGTGCTTGTGCGTTGGAAGCATCATAAGGGAGGAAACCATACGTGGGAAACCAAGGAAGAGATGATGGATAAATATCCACAACTGATTGGATCCAAGTAACTTCGAGGACGAAGTTTGAGCGTGGTGGAGCCCATGCTGTAACATCCTTAGATATAAATTATTGTAATTTAGATTAATTAGTTGGATATTTTGTAATTTTATGATTAAGTTGGATTATGAAAGATGATTATGTATTCGAATATTTAAAAGTTGGTTGCTAATTTGAGAAATTAAGAAACTTTAAGAATTTTGAATTATTATTATGGAGTATGATGATTTATAAATGTTAGTGATGATAAAACTAAGATAAAATCAGTATTTAGTGAAATCAGATAAGTTGAGGGGCTAAATGTGTAAAAAGCCGAAAATGAGAATAAAAGACTATTAGTCTTTCATTTCATACATTCCACCATTTCATCTTCAAGAGTTCTCTATCTCTCTCTAAATCTCCGGAAAATCTTTGCTGAAATTTGAAATTGTGAAGCAAAATTCGTGGATTAAAGCTAGTTATTAACAAGAATCGGTTGGAATTAAGGTAAGAACATTATTTCTAAGTTTAAAGCTTTATTTTGAGAGTTTAAGGTTTAAAAAAAATCAGATTTAAAATCTGAAAATTTGTGATGCATGTTTGTTATAGTAGTTGGAAATCATTCTTGGAAGATTACTGAAGCATAAGAAACAAGAATTGTAAACTAAATCGATCAAAAAGGTAAGGAAATCCGACTTTTTGTGCATTTTTGAGTTCTTAAGAAAATATTCAAAGTTTGGTTAAATCTGGACTGATTAGCACGTTTTAGATGGGAAATATGATGTAGAAACACCCCAATAATGTTTATAAAACATTAGAATTGATTGCATGTTGCTATAATTTGAGTTTGGCAAATTTTAGTCTAAAACCCGTAAGTTGCGAGTGCAGAACTGTGAGTGAACTCGGCGAGTTCTTGGGTGAACTCGGCGAGTTGCCAAGACCAATCATATAAAATTTCTAAGTGTTGGATCCGAATTCGGATGAGACCCGAACCCAAATGGAACCGAACTCGGATGGGGCAAAAGTAATTCGAATGGATCCGAAACTGGCCGAGGATCCGAAATTCGGACCTCAACTCGGTGAGTTCCTTGGACCAACTCGACGAGTTAGCTACAGTTCAACTGAAATTCGGATGGGGTTTTAAGGACCCGAATTTATGGTTAATTAATTACACTTTTTGGATATTTTTTGTATTATATTAAGGCATGCAATTAAGAGTTATTTGAGAATAATAGCACACTAAATGATGGTTTTTAACGTGAGTTTCGGATGACGGTTCCGAATGTTGAAACGCTTTTAATTGTACAAATTGATGCTCATTTGTTAATGAACATGTTTATAATATGTTTTCCATATGGAAATGTAACAGGTCCCTTGTGGTGTTGTTTAACCCACAGTGGGGTACTTTTGAGTCCGGTTGAAATCCCGAGGAGAAATAATATTGATTAAAGTTAATTAACGCACTCACGGTGAGTACATATGATTTCGCATGTTTATATCTACTTTATGTTAGCTATTGCCTGCTGAGACATGCTGTTTCACTTTCGTTTGGAATCCTACTAACTTGCGTAGACTTAGATGCACATTGATCTTGTTGCATGTCCGTTCTTTTGTTGTGCATCTATCGATGGACCGGCGGGTCGCATCTGTATTCCAATGTTACTGCGCTATATGACCCGGAGCTAATCCCTTCATGGTTCTGGTAGGCAGTAAGTCATCCCCGATGTTATGTCTGTCTCCGTTGGTTGGTTTAAATGCCGAGCTTTGGGTTCGTAGGAGCTGCGGCTCATGTGCCGTACTTTGTGTACGTAGAGAGTATACGACGTGCGTCGTCGGTGTTACTCTTGGGGGCTTCATAAGGATTTATAGAATGCGTAAATCTGTGTATTCACTAAGCATCGCTTACCCCTCAGTTGTTCAATTTTTACAGGAAAAGGGAAATCCGCTGCGGGACCTTCTAGCTAGGTCATTAATTGAAGACTTGAAGAACTCTACTACTCAACTTGGTAACTGAATCGTGGGATTATTATTGTAACCATTTGGGATGATGTAATAAATTTTGAGTATATAGACTTAGACTTGAAACCTTGTAGCACCGTAGGGTGTTTAAAACAGTTGTATTATTTTTATCATGTACTTTAATGCTTCCGTAATTATATTAAGCTTTCAGATCATTATGTAATCATATGTTTGGTGATTGATCCTGGGTTTATTGTAATGGTGTTTATTGTGGCAAGGGTGTCACACGTGTTGCTCTTGGTCATGTTTGTGTGTTACATGTACCTTCCGCTCATCAGTTTGTAGATTTTTTTACAAAAGGTTTACCTACATGGTTATTTTTAGATTTCAGAACCAGTTTGAACGTTTGTGAAACGCACTCTCCAACTACGGAGGTGTGTTAAATTAAACATATGTATAGTGTAGGGTTCCTTTGTGTAAATATCGTATCTTTATATTGAGAGCTAATACAATGCATTCCCTACGGGGTTTACACAATAACAAAAAAAAATATTAGTTAAAATGCATATAAAGTATTTACCATTCTCAAAATGCATAGTTAAAATGAATGACAATAAAGTATTTACCATTCACAAAACTCACTGTTTTGGCAGCGTTGGGATGCGTAGGCATGCGCCCCTACCTGCATCTCTCGAGTTGACTTTTTCTGAAGCTGCTTCTAAATGACAACCTGACCCTGAAAAAAAAATAACGTGTAAAGTACTAAAGTTACAAAGTAAACATGCAAATATAAGCCTCTAAGACTACCGAAAATACGCAATAATATAGTCTCACCATTCATTTGAGCATACTATGCCATCTTTCATAATTGTTACTTCAGAACTTAAATTACTTCAAGTTTAATGAATCTGTTGACTCTAATGCACCACATGAGCGAAATAGGCATATATATTACTTCTATGGTCTACCCAGAACCGGATGACCTACCCATAAAGTATTCCTTCCAATAGATGAGAGGTGTCTTTAGATCTAGTGAGGAGGATCAAACACAATATAGGTGTTGATCGGGTCGAGCAGAGATTAAATGAAAATGAGAGGGGTGTAAACAAAAGGAGATGTGGGTGCATCAAATCATGTTTACTGATATAAGTAATTTGAAGGGGGCTTTTGTTGAAAAATGAAATTGAGACCTTGAGGGGAGAGATAGGATTAAAAGAAAAGAAATATCCTATTCACACCTACAAATAGTAGGGTTTCCTACATATGCTATCAAATCTTATTCGTTGAGATTAGGTATTGAAGAAGACGTCATTGACCCAGTGACGCAAGCACAGAACCCCACTAGATAATCAGTTGCTTCTTAAAAGGCTACTGTTTCACTTGCCACTGAGATTAACCACATAATCTATCAATTTCTCATATGAAGTTAATTGGTATTGAAACAGGAAGACATTTGCTCTGGTCTCCAAACTTCAAGATTGCACAATGTGTATAGAGCATAATTTTTATACACTACTTAGGACACTTATTGAGTCATGTCTGTGTGACAATTAATGCTTGTCTAATGTGACAAAGCCGGAACAAATATAGTGGTGCTTAATATAAGTATTTCATGATGATTAATTGAAATACTTACCAGTGTTAACATCAAGCCAGTGCTAAACGTAGGTCACATGGTACATTACTATCGTGTTAACACGAAACCTAAGTGGTACCGGTTGTTATTTTTTTCTATAATTCTTATTTCAATGTCATAGGTTGCAAAGCCTAATGACTATTTGTGATGATGAGGAGCAATTATTCATATTTCAAGGGGGAGTAAGCATCTTGCAAAGAATATTTGGGAGGTTCACATGATAATCAAGATTCTCTTAATCATCATGAGGGGGGGAATAAGTCTATGTGTTAAGAGGGAGAGTACTAAAGGTTCAAAGAAAGAAAGTACTAACGAATTCAGAGGGAGAAAGAGAAGTAGAAAGAAAGTTTCAACCAGAAAGAAAGCTCTATAGAAGATAAATATGTGTTCGTTTGAATTATCAAGGAATGAGAACAGAGTTAAAGTGAAAGAGATCAAAGAAAGCCAAAGTTTAAAAGTTCAAAAGCTTAAAGAAGAAATCATTCAACAATCTATCTGAAGCGTTAAAGTTAAAGTTAAAGTCTTTTGATTCTCAAGGTGACAAAGTTCATTGTCAAGTTCGACTGAAGATTCTTATCAAAGCTGAACATCAGTTTCATTCCAGTTGAAGGTTTTCGCTTTTGAGAAATCTCCGAAAGTTGTTATTGAAAGAGAAGATCATTTGGAGATTATTCATCAAAATATCAAGCTATTTTTGAAGAAACCAGACTTGATCACAAAGGGGGAGATTGTTAGACTCTGTTAGTTGTAATCAACTCTGAGGGTTTAATTGTATTTATTTAATAGTTCATAGGTTATTTATGTACGGGATTTAATACTTTAATCTACGGGCTTAGGCCTCATTAGGTTTATTATTTAAATGCTTAATTAGGTTTTAATGTGTGTATAATTGAAGGTGTTTTGAAGTGTGTCTAGCCGTTGTCATTGAGAGAGAAAGAAACCTTTGTTCTTTGTTCAAGGTTTATAATATTTGGCTATTGGTATTATTTATTATCGTTCTTAATATTTATTATATATATATTGTTTGTTTGATTATTCGAGACCTACACTGACTGTGGTTTATAGTTTTATGAATAAAAAATATTCAGACTAATTTTGATTTTTGTTCATATTATATATAATTGTGAATAAATAATCGAATATTATCTAACTGTAAATATTCAGAATATATACTAAAAAATTTATAAGGTTACGAAAAAATAAAAATTATAAATTGAAATTAAAAAAATAGTTACTAAAGATAGTAATAATATAATTAAGTAAATTTTAAATAAATAATAATAGAAAAATAAAAACAAAAATTCTATTATAAAATTTCACAACAAACCTTGAAACATAAATTGAACCATTTTGACCATCAAACTTTCAGATTTGTCCTATTTAGCCACTAAACTATTTTTTGTCCTGATTTAATCAATAAGCTTTTGTTTGATGTTCTATTTTGGGAGATATGAATAAAACTAATAGCTAAATAGATATAAAATATGATAGTTTAGTGGTCGAATCTGGACAATTTTTAGTATTTAAATCAATAAAAAGAAAGTTTAGTGGCTAAATATGTATACAAAAAATAGTTTAGCGGCTAAATCGAGGCAAAAGATAGTTTAATGGGTAAATCGAAAAAAAATCTAAAAGTTGGATGACCAATTGACACTTAACCCATAAAAAAATTATGTTTTAATTTGATATGTTACTTTATTGACAAAAATACGAAAAGATGTTACTATTTTTTATAACTGAAAAGTTGGTGACCTATGAAAAAGGTTTGCAGGTCACCAATTACTATTATTAATAGAAAAATAAAAATTTGTTACTACAAATGATAAAAAAAATGTAAAAGTCAATGTTATTAATGATAAAAAAACAAATAATATTACTATTAATAATAAAAATGATAAAAGTTGTTACTATTTTTGATCATTTGCCCTTTATACCATTGTTTTCTTGGAGATTGTAACAACCTAGCTTTTAACTTGACTTTAATTTCAGTATTTGAGCAAATAATGTAATTTTATTACATTATTTTATTGTAATTTTAATTAAGTAATGAAAATATTTAATTAAATTATAGAAAAGTTATAAGTATTTAAAAGATTAAATATAAAAAAGAAATGTATTATACAAAAGTATAATGGGTTAAATTGAAAACACAATTAAATGATGTATATAAACAAAGAGATGATCATTTAAGATCATTTAACACCAAACAACTCTCTCTCTCTCTCTAACTTCTCTCTACCTCTCGGCCAAGTTCACAAATCATCCAAGAATTTCATAATTTTGCAAATTAATGAGGAATTGAAGACAATTGAAGAATACAAGAAGCATAAAACAACAAGAATCTACAAGAATTAAAGGTAATCTTTAGTTAATTTTGAAGTTTTATGTATTTTGGTTCGGTTTATATAAAAACCGTAACCTATGTTTAAACCATGAAATTTATGTATTGCATGTATGAATTTTTACTAGAATATGATGAATCTAAGTTAATAGAAGTCATAGAAACACAAATAGTGGGTTGGATCAACTTAATAATGAAGAAATCGGATTTTATTGATAAAAAATGTGTTCTTGACAAAAGTTTATAATTTGGATGATCTTGATGAATTTGTGATGTTTTTGACAAGAAAATGGTATAAAATCAACCTAATAATGATAATATAACATAATATAAAGTTGCATGTTAGTATATATAAGTTTTTGTGAATTTTGATAAAAAAAACCCGTATGAACATACTCAAGAACATGAAGAACAAAATCTGGAAAATTTACAAGTCTTGGGTCCGAATTCGGATGACCCGAATTCGGATGAAGACTAATTCGGGTGCCAATTCGGATGGCTACTTCGGATCTTGTATGGTCCGAAATTCAATTGTCCAAATTCGGATGATATACTTGGATTGGTCCTAATTCGGGTTAGCATTCGGTCCGAATCCGATTGACCCATTTCGGATATGTCCGAATCCGGGTGTATGGTCCGGATTGGTCCGAATCCGGATGACCAATCCGGATGGTCCGAAATTAAAGGATCCGAATCCGTGCCCTTTGATTTTATATTTTAACATCACAACTAAATACTATTATATAAATACAAGAATCATGAATCCAAGATGGAAGAATAAAGAATTATCAGTTATCAGAATCAGATGAAAATAAGAATATAAAGATTTCAAAGTTAAAGGATTATGAAATTGACAATGATGTAAAATTATTCTGGACAGGTTCAGTTAAATCCTGAACACAGATTTAAAGAATACTGAAAGTGGGTCACTGATTAGAAAAGACAAAGCCAGAGTTCAGAAAGATTAAAGATAAATACTGGGATAACCCAGGTGGTGGATTATAAATCTGCTAGATAAAGACTCCAGAAACAGTGAGTTATAGATATTCAGTTTTTCATGCTAGACTTCCGATTGAGATATATTGTTGATGACAGTTTATTTGGCATTCATGAATGCTCAGCTGGATTGTGACCTGTGCACACCATGGTTCGGTGATGCCCTGTGGATCATGATAGCTAATTTGACTTATCATTCATTTCATATGTTATTGCTATCATGACTTTGATCACTATGCTTTCTTTATTGATCGCATCATTTGACATATTGATTCAGCTCAGAATAATTAGCTTTATCGGTCTATTGTTCTAGACCTAGCTATGTCACCAGTTCTATTGAACTTGGTATTGATATTCCGATGTTCCCCCATGAAGACCGCTGGTAGCTAGCCCAGCATGAGTGGATAGCTTCCACTAAAAGCGTGAGCGTGGGCTGAACATCATCCGATTCCCTGAGTTCTATGTCTCAATCATTGAGTGGCTGTAGCGGCAGTCCAGACATATCACGCTTTGACCCATGATCCGCTTGATTAATGCATGTAACCTGAAAATCTATATTCTCACTAAGCCTTGCTTACCAGTTGTTGTTTAATATTTTACAGGAAAAGATAAAGGAAAGTCACCTGCAGGACCTAGTTCTTAGGTCTTACAAGATCAAGATTGAAGTATTCTATAGACCACTACTCAACAAAACCTTTCGGTACTGATTGGCAGAAGATACTTGTGGTGGTCTGGGTAGATTTGAATTGATCATATGATGACATGTATTAGATTAGATGGTACCCTTTATTAGTTTATTTTAAAAATTGTAATCTGAACTAAAAATTGTATTAACTTATCCTAATGTTTGTACTTGTAATCAGAAATTCCGCAACTTAAATTACTCTATCTTAGTTAGGATTGATATCGTGTTGCATAATGTGGGACCTAGACTCTGAGGACTGCCCCGTAAGGGAAGGTCTTCACAGGATGGTATCAGAGCCCATAGTTTGAGTGAATCAAGTATTACGAGAGTAATACTTGGTCTCAAACTGAAGCAATACATATGTATCGATCATTTAGGTGGTTTGAACTGAGATAGGATGTACAGACTGTTAGGATGGGAAAAAGGGTACATAGATCTAAGTCTATAAACTGATAGTTAATTGATTTTAAATTTCAGTAGAAGATGTCAGGATCAGGTGATATTCCCAACAACATGACCCCACAACAAATGTTTGAAATGATGCAACAACTATTAGCTGAACATACTGAACAACAAAACAAGAATATGCAAGAACAGCTTCAGGCTAGAGATGAGGCCGAAGCAAAAAGACGTGCTGACAAAAAGAATAAAAGAAAAGATAAACAAATCCAGAATGATGAATCTGATTCTGATAACTCTACCCCAAATGTCCAAATTGAACAGCCGAAAGGCTGTAAGTTCAAGGATTTTAAAGCTAGCGGTGCCCTTAACTTCGAGGGTACAGTCAACCCAATCCAGGCGATGGATTGGATAAGTCACACTGAAGAAATTTTCAGAATCTCTGATTGCTTGGAGTCAAAGAAAGTGAGTTATGCATCTGCTCTGTTCGTGGGTGCTGCCCGTGCTTGGTGGAAGACCCAGCGAAGTATTTATGGTGAGGAGGTCATCCAGACTCTTGAATGGGAACAGTTTCTTGAAATGTTCAACGCGAAGTATTGTCCTGCTGACCAACAAGACAAGATGGAGGTTCAACTAATGCAGTTAACCCAAGGCACCAAGACTGTAGATGAGTACGAGCATGAATTTTCACGGCTCTGTGGATATTCTTCATATCAGGTAGCTACGGAAGAAAGGAAGATGAACCGATTTCGTGGAGGACTTAACCCGAAATATCGACACCCAATGAGCGCAATAAAGTACAATTCGTATCTCGAAATGGTTGAAGCGGCAAGGCAAATTGAAAGGGGATATTTAGAGTACGGCGATCAACTCTACGCTCCATCAATGAACCCGACTTGTCCATCTTCCCCAAAGAAGCAAAGATTTGGCAGATTCTTTAAGCCCAACAAGTCTCAGACTCAGCAACCCCAACAATCTCAGCAATACAGTTCGCCACAGAAAGTCCAAGCTTATTCGCTTACAAATGAACCACTATTCTGTAAGAGATGCAGAAAATCGCATATGGGGTTGTGTAATCCAGACGATGTCACGTGTTATGTGTGTAGCAGAATCGGTCATAGTAGAGAAGAGTGCCCCCAGCGAGGTCTTGGTTGTGCTAAATGCGGAAAGCGTGGACACTTCATGTATCAGTGCCACAGTGGACAACGAGGTCAATCACAGTCATCAGCTGGAGGTTCTACAATGAAAAGCTCAGCTGCAACTCCAACTGTTAGGACCCGTGCCTTCCAAATAACGGCGGAGGAAGCGAAAGAAACCCCGGATGTGGTTACCGGTACGTATTTATTAAACTCAATACCTGCACGTGTGTTATTCGACTCCGGTGCAAGCCGTTCATACATCTCAACTAATTTTGCGCAAAGATTATCTAAGTTTCCTTCAAAGCTTCCTGTTACACTTGACATAGAGACAGCCAGTAACAACTATGTTGTGGCTGATTCCGTTTATCGAAATTGCACATTACTCGTTAATCACGTTGTGTTTAACCTCGATCTTATCCCGATACCGCTAAAAGAGTTCGACGTCATTATCGGCATGGATTGGTTAACGAACAACGAGGCTACAATCGTCTGCAACCGCCGAATCATCCGAATCAAGACTTCAGACGGCCGAGTGTTAGAGATCAAAGGCGACAAGCGTAAAGGTGCTCATTGTTTTATATCGGTTGAGAAAGCGCGTAAGTATCTTTCAAAGGGTCACGAATCTTATCTTTGTTATGTCTCGTTTGAGTCTACCTCGGAATCCAACAAGAAATCTGTATCTGATATTCCGATTGTCTGTGAGTTCCCAGACGTATTCCCTGATGACATTTCTGGAGTGCCACCGGAACGACAAGTTGAATTCGGGATTGACTTAGTTCCTGGTGCGGCTCCCATCGCTAAAGCTCCCTACAGACTTGCGCCTGCAGAAATGCAGGAAATGTCAAAACAACTGCAAGATCTGTTAGAGAAGGGATTTATCCGACCGAGTTCATCTCCGTGGGGTGCACCTGTCTTGTTCGTAAAGAAGAAAGACGGAACTCTCCGAATGTGCATCGACTATCGTGAGTTGAACAAAGTCACAATCAAGAATAAATATCCTCTGCCCAGAATTGATGATCTATTTGATCAGCTACAAGGAGCCAGCTATTTCTCAAAAATCGATCTTCGTTCTGGGTATCATCAGCTAAAAGTTAAAGAGGAAGATATTCCAAAGACAGCCTTCCGAACAAGATATGGTCATTACGAATTTCTCGTAATGCCTTTCGGTTTAACGAATGCACCAGCGGCGTTCATGGACCTCATGAATCGAGTGTGCAGACCAATGCTGGATAAGTCAGTTATCGTATTCATAGACGATATTCTGATTTACTCCAAAACGGAGGCTGATCATATTGTTCATCTACGTCAATTGCTAGAGTTATTGAGAAATGAAAGACTCTATGCAAAATTCTCAAAGTGCGAGTTTTGGCTCAGACAGATTCAATTCCTTGGCCATGTTGTATCTGGCGAAGGCATCTCCGTTGATCCATCCAAAGTCGAGGCCATTCAAAAATGGCAAACGCCTCGCAATGCCTCCGAAATCAGAAGTTTCCTTGGATTGGCTGGTTACTATCGGCGATTCATTAAGGACTTCTCGAAGATTGCTGTGCCACTTACAATGCTAACACGAAAGAATACACCTTTCGTATGGGCTGATAAACAACAAGAGGCATTCGACATTCTGAAGCAGAAACTCGTTCAAGCGCCAATCCTAGCCTTACCAGAAGGCAATGATGATTTCGTTGTCTATAGCGATGCATCTGGTACTGGCTTAGGATGTGTCCTCATGCAAAGGGGAAAAGTCATTGCCTACGCTTCAAGGCAATTGAAGGATTATGAGAAAAGTGCACCAACTCATGATCTTGAGTTGGCTGCCATTACCTTTGCATTAAAAATCTGGCGGCATTATCTCTATGGGACTCGGTGTCAGCTTTACACCGACCATAAAAGTCTCAAACATCTTTTTACTCAAAAGGATCTAAACATGAAACAGCGTCGGTCCTTGGAGCTTATCAAGGACTATGATTGCGAGATCCTATATCATCCCGGCAAAGCCAATGTGGTCGCGGATGCATTGAGTAGAAAAGTATATCCGGAAAAGTGTTGCTATGCCCTGACCCCAAATGTATTCTCTTCTGATCTCATTGAAGATATTAAATCTGCTCAAGCTGAAGCCTTGAAAGAAGAGAACATCTGTTTTGAAAATCTCAAAGGGCAACTTCAATATCTGTCTATGAATCATTTGGGACTTCAATGTCTCAAAGGAAACCGAATCTGGATTCCTAAATATGGTTCTATTCGCAACACTCTTCTATCCGAAGCCCATCAGTCCAAGTTATCCATTCATCCTGGCAGCTCAAAGATGTATTTCGATCTGAAAGCGGATTATTGGTGGCCAGGAATGAAGAAAGACATCGGTCAATTCGTTGAAAGCTGCATAGTATGTCAAATGGTTAAGGCAGAACACCAGAAGCCCTTCGGGGATATGCAACCACTGCCAATTCCTGAGTGGAAGTGGGAGCATATAACCATGGACTTTGTCACGAAATTGCCAAAGACCAAGAGACAACACGACTCCATCTGGGTAGTCGTGGATCGATTAACGAAGTCAGCGCATTTTATACCGATGAAAGAGACATACTCCCTTGATAGATTGGCACAGATGTACATCACCGAAGTTATTTCACGTCATGGTGTGCCAAAATCTATCGTCTCTGATCGTGATAGTCGTTTCACTTCAAGATTTTGGAAAGCACTGCAAGACGGGTTGGGTACTCGAATTTCAATGAGTACAGCCTATCACCCTAATGCAGATGGCCAAAGTGAACGCACTATCCTAACTCTGGAAGATATGCTCCGTGCCTGCGTTCTTGATCTGGGTGGTAACTGGGATGACCATTTACCCTTGGTCGAATTCTCATACAACAACAGTTATCATTCCACGATTAAGATGGCTCCTTTTGAAGCTTTATACGGACGAAAGTGCAGAACTCCCACCTGTTGGCGCGAAACAGGTGAATCGCCTTTAGCAGGTCCTGCCCTTCTACAGTTGACTCATGATAAGATTCAGCTTGTCAGAAGGAACATCCTTGAAGCTCAAAGCAGGCAAAAGTCGTATTACGATAATCGTCACAGATCGATCAGTTTCGCAGTTAACGATTGGGTGATGCTGAAAGTATCCCCAATGAAAAATGTGGTTCGGTTCATAAAGAGGAACAAGCTAGCTCCGAGATTCATTGGCCCGTTCAAGATTGTTGAAAAGATAGGAAATCAATCTTATCGTCTTGAACTGCCAACTGACTTAGCTGGAATACATCCTGTATTCCATGTTAGTCATCTACGAAAGAGTCTAGCTGATGAAAGAGAAGTTCAGATACCACACGTTAATGTGCAAATTGATGAGAAGCTTCGAGTGGTTGAAGAGCCAGAATGTATTCTGGACTCGAAGACCAAAAAGCTTCGTAATAAAGTGATACAGATGGTGCTCGTCCAGTGGAAACACCACAAGGGTTCGCATCAGTCTTGGGAATCGAGAGATGTCATGAAAGCAACGTATCCAAGTCTGTTCGAGCATAGCTAACTTCGGGGATGAAGTTTGTGCGTGGTGGAGCCCATTCTGTAACAACCTAGCTTTTAACTTGACTTTAATTTCAGTATTTGAGCAAATAATGTAATTTTATTACATTATTTTATTGTAATTTTAATTAAGTAATGAAAATATTTAATTAAATTATAGAAATGTTATAAGTATTTAAAAGATTAAATATAAAAAAGAAATGTATTATACAAAAGTATAATGGGTTAAATTGAAAACACAATTAAATGATGTATATAAACAAAGAGATGATCATTTAAGATCATTTAACACCAAACAACTCTCTCTCTCTCTAACTTCTCTCTACCTCTCGGCCAAGTTCACAAATCATCCAAGAATTTCATAATTTTGCAAATTAATGAGGAATTGAAGACAATTGAAGAATACAAGAAGCATAAAACAACAAGAATCTACAAGAATTAAAGGTAATCTTTAGTTAATTTTGAAGTTTTATGTATTTTGGTTCGGTTTATATAAAAACCGTAACCTATGTTTAAACCATGAAATTTATGTATTGCATGTATGAAATTTTACTAGAATATGATGAATCTAAGTTAATAGAAGTCATAGAAACACAAATAGTGGGTTGGATCAACTTAATAATGAAGAAATCGGATTTTATTGATAAAAAATGTGTTCTTGACAAAAGTTTATAATTTGGATGATCTTGATGAATTTGTGATGTTTTTGACAAGAAAATGGTATAAAATCAACCTAATAATGATAATATAACATAATATAAAGTTGCATGTTAGTATATATAAGTTTTTGTGAATTTTGATAAAAAAACCCGTATGAACATACTCAAGAACATGAAGAACAAAATCTGGAAAATTTACAAGTCTTGGGTCCGAATTCGGATGACCCGAATTCGGATGAAGACTAATTCGGGTGCCAATTCGGATGGCTACTTCGGATCTTGTATGGTCCGAAATTCAATTGTCCAAATTCGGATGATATACTTGGATTGGTCCTAATTCGGGTTAGCATTCGGTCCGAATCCGATTGACCCATTTCGGATATGTCCGAATCCGGGTGTATGGTCCGGATTGGTCCGAATCCGGATGACCAATCCGGATGGTCCGAAATTAAAGGATCCGAATCCGTGCCCTTTGATTTTATATTTTAACATCACAACTAAATACTATTATATAAATACAAGAATCATGAATCCAAGATGGAAGAATAAAGAATTATCAGTTATCAGAATCAGATGAAAATAAGAATATAAAGATTTCAAAGTTAAAGGATTATGAAATTGACAATGATGTAAAATTATTCTGGACAGGTTCAGTTAAATCCTGAACACAGATTTAAAGAATACTGAAAGTGGGTCACTGATTAGAAAAGACAAAGCCAGAGTTCAGAAAGATTAAAGATAAATCCTGGGATAACCCAGGTGGTGGATTATAAATCTGCTAGATAAAGACTCCAGAAACAGTGAGTTATAGATATTCAGTTTTTCATGCTAGACTTCCGATTGAGATATATTGTTGATGACAGTTTATTTGGCATTCATGAATGCTCAGCTGGATTGTGACCTGTGCACACCATGGTTCGGTGATGCCCTGTGGATCATGATAGCTAATTTGACTTATCATTCATTTCATATGTTATTGCTATCATGACTTTGATCACTATGCTTTCTTTATTGATCGCATCATTTGACATATTGATTCAGCTTAGAATAATTAGCTTTATCGGTCTATTGTTCTAGACCTAGCTATGTTGGTATTGATATTCCGATGTTCCCCCATGAAGACCGCTGGTAGCTAGCCCAGCATGAGTGGATAGCTTCCACTAAAAGCGTGAGCGTGGGCTGAACATCATCCGATTCCCTGAGTTCTATGTCTCAATCATTGAGTGGCTGTAGCGGCAGTCCAGACATATCACGCTTTGACCCATGATCCGCTTGATTAATGCATGTAACCTGAAAATCTATATTCTCACTAAGCCTTGCTTACCAGTTGTTGTTTAATATTTTACAGGAAAAGATAAAGGAAAGTCACCTGCAGGACCTAGTTCTTAGGTCTTACAAGATCAAGATTGAAGTATTCTATAGACCACTACTCAACAAAACCCTTCGGTACTGATTGGCAGAAGATACTTGTGGTGGTCTGGGTAGATTTGAATTGATCATATGATGACATGTATTAGATTAGATGGTACCCTTTATTAGTTTATTTTAAAAATTGTAATCTGAACTAAAAATTGTATTAACTTATCCTAATGTTTGTACTTGTAATCAGAAATTCCGCAACTTAAATTACTCTATCTTAGTTAGGATTGATATCGTGTTGCATAATGTGGGACCTAGACTCTGAGGACTGCCCCGTAAGGGAAGGTCTTCACAGAGATCTCTTATAAATGACTCATGCAATTTGTTTTTTTTTATTTTTATTATTAAATGTAATTCATGCTGTACCTTGTAATCTTAAAAAAAATAAAAAAAATAAGTCTTCAATTCATGTTTATTGTCATTTGATTCAATTTTAATTAGTTATTCAAAGGTACCTAAACGGTTTTCAATAACGAATGCCATATTTGCTATCATGCAATTTGTCTTACGTTGTGGGTAGTGTATGAGCAAATCAAGACACATTATTGTATAATACTTGATTTTTAAGCTTAAACTAGTCATGATGGCCCGTGCGATGCACCAGGTTAAATGATTTTTTAATTAAAATATTATGTAAAGATTAGGACATGTGATTGTTATAGTGTTACTAAATTAAATATATAAATGATTTTTGTAGCTACTTCTTTTACCAAATAAATTAAATGTATGGTTCAAAATTAGACATAATTTAAATGTTATAAAAGATTGCTACCTGCTCGGTAACTCATGGGAGTTTTATGTTATCAACTAAAATAAACTAACTAATAAAATAATTTATTTGGATCTAAGTAATTATCATTATAAACCATTACAATGAATTTATTGTTATTAGACTCAATTTATCAAATTAAATTACAATAGAATAATTTATTTTGATTTGAACAAATGGTCATTATAGTTTATTATATGGAATTTATTAATATATGGCTCCATTTATCAAATTAAATAATAAAATAATATATTTTATTCTAAATCATTGAATATTGTAATTTATTATATGTAGTTAAATTACTCAAACACGAAATCATTTATGCTCAAGACTGCCATTGATATATGTGTATTTGATATTTATAAATTGAAAAAAAATGACACAAAAAAATCTGTGATTATTAAAAAATATTTTAGTATTGCGTTGGTAATAATATTATATAGTTGTATATACCCTAAAACAAATCATGTCATACAAAAGTGAATTTTAACAGCCACTATACTTGTTGTGTTCTTTTTTTTTCATCATACTGCAAGTTTAAAATATTATTTCTCAGAACAAAATAAGATTGACTCAGAAAATACATGTTAACATAAAAAAAGTTCACCATAATTCATTTTCTAAAACAACTGAAAATGACAAATACATATACGAAAGTGTGTAACTGATTGAAAAATGGTCGATAAATTTTGTAATGAAAAGATGGATGATATCGACCATGACTATGTCAATGCTCGTTCTACACTCATGCTTCTTCATCCTGCAATGATAAAAAAAATGTTAGAACGTAAGAATATGATATTTCTTGAAATTGCCGAGACTTGGACTCGAGGCACCGAGTCGATCAACAGATCGACAAAAACCAGCAGCAAGCGAGTCCGTCCCGGGCGAGTGATCATGCATGAGAGATAAAAATGAAAACGATAATGTCAAATTTTTTTACGATTTTAGAGTGCCTAGATACTATAAATAAAATGTAACAATCTATATGACATTTATGTGCAACATGTTACGTTTGAAAATCATGAGAGAATTTCAAAAGAATTGAGCAATCAATATGACATTTATGTGTAATTATAACGTGTACAACATAGGTTATGTTTAAAAATTATGAGAGAATTTCAAAAAAATTAAGCAATCAATGACATTTATGTGTAATTATAATTTGTACAGATGCATATATTAGTTACTTGAACTTATTAAAATTCAAGATTTATGCATTAACGTATTGTTTTCACATTTTATAAAATAAAAATATATTAATTTTAACTACAAATAATGCAATTAATTTTAAAGTTTTAAATTATATATATTTTAATTAAATTGTTTTTAAAGATTATTTGATTAGTTATATGCTTTCGTAAAAACTCTTTAACTAAATATTTCATAAAGTTTATATAACATGTAATTATATTAGAAGTTTATTTTAATACATTAATTTAAATGAATATTAATAAGGTTTTACATTGAATCTGTGTAACTAAAATTCATGTGATAAATAACAATACTATTATGTTATATTTATTTGAGTTCAAGTAATATTTATTTATATTAAACATGTTGTATCAAAGTTGAGTTCATTTTATAATAAAATTTATATAGACCAAGTTATTTTATGAATAATCTTAAAATTATTGATTATATATTTTATTAGTTTAATTAGTTGATTAACTTATTTTTTTAAAGGGTATTTGAGGAATCATATATTTTCATAAAGAGTTCTTTAAAAAATTAAAAATTATATCTTAAAACTTTTCTACAATGTGTAACTATATTAAAAAAATTATTTGATGTGTTAAGTTAAGTATATATTAATTACAAATAATATATTTAATCATAAAATCCAAAATTATATATTTTGTTTAGATTAATTTGTTGATTAACTTGTTTTTAAAGGCTACTTAAGGAATCATGTATATTCATAAAAGTTTTTAAAAAATTAAAAAAAAAGTCTCTTAAAATTTAGGTACAACGTGTAAGTATGTTAAAAATTTTAATATATTAATTAAATATATGTTGTTACATGAGATTTATGCTACACGACTCAACTTATCAAACTAAATTAAAAATAAACTAATATTTTTAATCTAAATGCATAATAATTATATTTTACTAAATAGAATTATCAATATACGACTCAACTTATCAAATTAAATAAATTAAATAATATAATTATGCATTATATATAAAAAATGATCATCGTAATATATTACATGAAATTAATTGTTATAGACATGAAATCATTACCATTATTATGATTCTATAAATATTAATATATTTGTTAGAAATTTTAAATCTACAATTAGTGATATTTCATATATTTTTTCAATATACTATTTGCAAATAAAATTCTTAGTCTCTTGTTATTTAAAGGAGATTTATAAATTACGTTTTTTGGTAAGATAATTTAGTTATTAAGAATATTTAATTTAAATAAATAAATTAAAATGTAACACAATTTTTTTTCTCTCTTTGTTAACGTATTTAGGCATAAAATAATAAAAGATGTATCTTACATGTTAATTTAATGAAATAAATGATTATTATATTCTTAGTATCTCATCCTATCTTTGTGGTGTTTTGAAATTAAATTAAATAAATAAATGATGTATAACATATGTAAATAAATGTTAGTTGACACATGTTGCGATGTTACTAAATTACATAAATTTACATAAATAAATTTATGAGAATACTAATAAATTTAATTATTTTTAGATCATTTATTTATTTGTGTAATTAGTATTCTCATTTAATTAAATTAATTTATGTAATTAAATTTCTTATGTAATTTAATTTAATTATGTAATAAATTTACTAAAAAATAGTCATGAAAATCATTTATTTATGTAACTAGTATTCTCATTTAATTTAATAAAAAATTTATGAGAACACTAATAAATTTAATTATTTTGATCTAAATAAACTATCAGTATAACTTATTACATGAAATTTATTGTTATATGACTATACTTATCAAATCGAATTGAAATAATATACACTATTATGATTTAAATAAATATCATTGTAGTTCATTATATGGACTTTAGTAACATATGCTGCAGCTTATCGAATTTATTAAAGTAAATAATAAAATAATATATTTTGATATAAATTATGATCATTGTAATTTATTATATTGAATTGGAATACTTTATACATTAAATCATTTTATGGCATGGGTCTTTATTGAAATGGACTCAACTTATCAAATTAAATAAATTAAATAATAAACAATATAGTTTGATTTATCAACGATCATTGTAATTTTTTAAATGGAATCAAAATGAAATTATTTATGGCATGAATTTATTGATATGGACTCAACTTTTATATAGATACACACACATATAGATATAGATAACATAAGATGATCTTTATAAAGTTAATGACATGTGCTTCATATAACATAGACTTTAATGATATGAACTCTTGGTAATTAAATCTTTCTTAATAATCAATTATAATGATTAAAAATTTGAATTGAAACAATTTGTGTTCCTTAACGTATTTTTTTTAGATTATCATATTAGGTACATGATGAAACTTAACTATGCTTATTGAACAAAATATTTTTATATAAATATTATAGAATCTATATGTATAAACTATTATCATAGGTATCATTTGAACCAAATGATCTATTTTTTGTTTAACAATGATTTCAAAACTATTTGAAGATTCATAATAGAATAATTATATTCAAAAGCTTTCAATTTATAATTTATGTCATTATAAACTTTTAATTACGTAAATAAATTGTTTTAAAATTTTAATTAGATTTTAGGTTATCTCAAGAGATGTAATATCATAATAGTTCACTTCATAAATAAATAAATAAGATAATTTTCATATTAGCTATTTAAAATTGTCAACATATAATATAATTACTCAAATAGTTTAGAAGAAAACATAAAATATACAAAATTAAAAAAATAATATATAGTTTTAAAAAGATTATTAAGATGAATTATTATTTATATAAGGAATCAGTGATATAAAAACATGGTTTGCAATATTTAAACTTAATTAAATAAAAATCAATAACTAAATAATAAATTTCTCGATTTAGAATATAGGAGAGCACACATGCGGTTTATAAATCCAACTAAAATCTGAAACAAAATTAAAATTGTATACGAATTTACCAAAGTGACTCCTATAGGCATATAATATATGTGATTGCCAAAAAAACAAATTCTATTACAATAGCTCTCAACTTTCACAAAACAAACAATTACTTATACTACGAAATTAAAAATAAGCCATGTACCACAACGGCTAATTAATACCTTTATTATTATATGTCTTTCCGCTTAGATGAAACCCAATTAAATTTAAATGATGGGTGCTCTCCGAGAGAGAAGTTCTCCAACTCGGCATTGTCATCATCAGTGAATTCCAACAACATCAAATTAGCATATGGAGATGAGTTTTGTGATCCCTCAAACCTTACACGTTCACAACCATTTCACAACCATTTGCTGTGAAATCATTGCTACCATAAGCCCAGTTGACCGTCATGAACCAAAATTCTTAGCATTGTCGTAGGATTTTCTATCCATGAAATGATGGAAGAATGTGAATGAACAAATGTAACTTTGTTATTATAGATAAATAATTGACATTAATTCATATTTATGGTAAAATAAAAACATTTAAACTGATAAGAAATAATAACCTTACGATAGATGGAGGGTTTTTACTATTAAAGTGAAACTAATTAAATTTAAACAACATTAAACCAATATTTAGTATCACACTAAAGCAATTATTCAAGTTTGAGAAAATGGATAGTCTACTGTTATTATTATTATTTTTTTGAAAACTAAAACAATATTTAGTTTGATATTAGAACAATTAAGCAATTATTTAGTATAGGAGAAGTGAATATATTAAAAACAATTATGACATGAATATTTATAACATGGACTCAACTTTACATGAGATTTGTTCTCACATTTATTACATGGAGGACTCAACTTTTATATATATAGATAATCTCGTACTTCAAAATATGACATTTGTAAATCAGATTTGAGTTCTTTTGTCATACATACGTTGTTGTATTATTTGAAATTGCAGCTGAATTCAATGTGGTATTTTTCGAGGCAATGTTCTCAAATGAGAAGCAGTTTGAGTTGTAAGAGAAAATCCAATGCTGAACAAAAAATCACTACATTAAAATAATTTATGGTTGCATGAGTAGCATTCGTTATCTAAGCCACATGTAATGTTATCGGGGTCGTTCCATGGATTTCAGAGGCCTTATGCTTGTGATTACAACATAAACTCTTAAGCATTATTATAAATAATAAATTGGTCATTTTGAATCTCAATTTTAATAGGTAAACTAAAAGTTATGAACGACAAAAATGCGATGAATTTGTTAATTCCAAGGTAATTAATATTCATATTCTTCTTAAAAGTTTGGCAAATGGCAACTAGAAGTCTAGAACACTTTACCCAAAAGGGCTAAAATCTAGCTATAATAAAATGTAAATTTTCAGGCCCATTTGATTGCTTTATTAGGGGCCCATTAATTAGTAAACCCTATATACAGTCGTCTGTCTCTCAAGTTGTCTTCATCGTCACACTGCGATTCTCTTACCGGCGACCACGCTGCGGCCTCCTCCGATTCCCTAAGCGAAGTCTGACAAATCGACGAATAGATCAGACGATTACTGCGGTTTCCTTCAAATCTGGTAACCCTAGTCTATAACTAATATCGTAAACCCTAGTCCCTAAATTGGGTTGAAATAATTTAAATCGTGTTTGTTGTAGTTTTTTATCTGAAAGTTGTAGTTGTTTGTTGCTATGAATTTGTTATGAGTTTCTGATTTTGGACATTTTTCAATTTTGTCGTACTGATTTTTAATTTACTACTTTGTGATATGTTGTTAATGCTGTGATCGGTTTGTTGTTATTACTGTAGTTTGAAATTTTCAATCAATTCATTAGATTTACTTTGGAGTAATAATTTTTGTTATGTCTATGAGATTATATCATTGATTTAAAGATCGATAAATTCATTACCCGAAATCTAAACTCTCCGGTTTCCGGTTTTAGAACAAGATACTGTAGATGTTAAGTTATAACAAATATATGCTTGATAAACATTTATTTCAATTTACTTTGTGTTATGTCATTGACATATCTTGGAGTAATTGAAAATATATATATCTAGGATCCAATGAGTGGGTGTGTTGTGATTTGAATCATGTATGGGGAATAGAAGTATTGGCACATTAAAAAAGAGAATATATGAAGTAGGTAAATATTAGTATGGTCATCAAAGATTTTGTCTTCTGAGTTTCTTCAATATGGGATGTAATTTTCATGACAATGATACAAGTAGTATAAGTTTCAACGATTTGTAGTTGTGAAGGCATACAAGTGCCATAACTTTCAGATAAATTTATTTTTGTTTCTTTAAACAATATGACTTTTTTTGGTAAATGTCTTATCTTACGTATATAGCACGCTTGTTAAACGCGAGTGACGCGTGGTAATACGGTAATAGTATCTAACTCTAGGCGATTTTTAGCTAGTCGCCTTAGTGTTGTTTAATGTAAGTTAGGTAGTCGATTGACTTGCCCAACTAGTCGCCAAGCAATTGAGGCGCAACTTAATGGCGTACTTCAATAATCGCTTATTAGGTTTTATTAGAGTTTTAAAATATTTTGATTTGACAAATATGCCCTATTAGTTTTACCTTAGTAGGAAACTTATAGTTATGTATTTCTCTCTCTCCCAAGATTATTGATTGTTTTCACCCTTCTCTTTCTCTTCAATGGTTGCTTTACTCTGCCGCCTACGCTTATGTCTTCCGATAAATCTTTCTACTGAGCATGGTTGTTCACTTGGTTATCATATTCGGAGTTTGGTTTGTTTATTGCAAGTTTATAAGTTTGGTTTTACGTTTGTTTTTTGTTTGTTTATTGCCTTCTTACATTTGTTTCAAAGCTCCATTTAAGTGATCATTTGTTTCTGCTACTGGTCATGTTTGTTTCCTACTTGCATGTTGCTATTTTTTTATTACAATCTTTTATAATACGGTGTGTACATTTGAGTCCATAAAATTATCTAAAAAATTAAGCATTTGCAATGATTTAATTTATAAGCTTGGTTTCATAGGGTATTTATATGGGGTATTCATTTGAGTTCATGACAGCAACCACGTGATAATTTGTCTCTTTTAACCGTTGTACATGGAAACACAAAGTTATAGGGGATAGGAAATGATAACCTAGAGGATTGCGATTAAGAATATGCTTTAAAAACTTTTTAGTTCATTAATTCGTTTCCTAGTACTTTTTTCTCTGTATATGTATTTATGAATTATTTAAGAGTTAGGGTTTAATGTATATTTGTTGTTATGTCTTTTATATTAAGCTTTTATTTTATGTTTCTATGCCTAACAATTTACAATTTGCTAGTTTTTGAATGGGTTACTTCAAGTCTTCAACCGGGCACTCTGCTTATCGGGAATTACATGTTTAATTGTAGTTACAAGCATAACCTACATAAGGGAACTTTTTGTTCTGACAATAAAAAGACGATAAACACTATCTATAAAGTTATTACAAATACCAATCAGATAAATGTTGTTCCTACTAATTTTAGATTATGTCTATGAAAAAACTTGTGAGAGTAATTCTAAAAAAGTTAACCTAGATTTGGCAAGACTAGGTGGATTTGAATCGTGTATGGAGAATGAACATCTTGACACATTAAAAGAGGGAATATACCAAAATGGTGTATATGAGAAGTAAATTACGTCACAAACAAACACTGTGACTTTTGATGATATCTAAGTTTGAAGGCAACCCTAGTGTGATAAGTTTATGGTGATACTCTTTGTAATGATTGCTTGATTGTGTGTTTGGCTTACGTTTTTAAAATTTATAATGATAATAATAATACCTACATTGTGATATCATTTTATGGAGAACATTATTATTCAATTATACTGGTTAAATTTATCTAAATGATGGTGGAACAGTGTTTGTTTTAGGTTTTGCATAAGAAGTGTTTGTTTTAAATTTATCAATTATACTGGTTAAATTTATATATTTTCAATTGCATTAGGTTTTGCATAAGAAGTGTGCAAAATAAATTATAAATTGAATTTTTACAACTCTTTCATACACCCACACTTATTTTATTATGTGTTATCTAAACTCAGTCATAGTGCCTTTGATTGCTAAGCAGTGTTACCGCCTGCTGAGTTTGCTAAGATTTGCTTCGGAGCTATGCATGGACATGGAAACAAAATATGGATTATCAATTATGAATAACCGAAAGAAATCAAGTTTTCAAAAACATTTTCTTAGAAGATATCATAAAGGAGGTCGAATACAAGGACCACACAATGAAGCCATCCACGATGAACTAATATATACTTGTTGGATGTTCATTCCTGATTAAAACTCTCGGTAAGGAAAATTTTCTCTCTTTTATTATCTTTCGGTTTACTTCATTGTTTTGACCATGTTCAATTAAGTTTTGCCTCACTAAAACAATGTTGATGCCTATGTTTTCGGTGCTCAATTTTAATTTAAATGCACTTAAATTACTTGATGTGTTGTTTAGGTTTTGTTGTAATAGATGTTATTAGCCGATCTAGGTATACAAATAATTTTACATGTTAAAGTTCATTGCTAAAAATGTAACTTTTTAATTACCTGTCAATTAATGCCAACATTGATGTCTGAAATCTAGCCAATTTGATTATAGTTTAATAATTCATTACTAGAGAAGTAGATATACAACCTCCTCGTTTCATATTTTACAGAGTTATGAAGCACTTGGGGAATTTTTTCAATGTAACAAAACAAGGAGGCATCACTAGATATAAATTTAACAAGTATACACGTGATGAATGTTATATAAATAAATTTTAGGTTATCTTATGAAAAATCATTGAGTAGTCAAAAATGATATAACTAGGTGTGTTGGCGTTTAAATATTGTCTAGGGCATAAAAATCTTGACAAACTAGCAAGAGATATGGTAGAAACGGTAAAGATTAGTCATCATCACAAATCTTTCTATGTTAGTAGTAAGTTTGGAAATTTCTTCAATATGATATTGAAATTTACGTTGCAACTTTTAAAATAATTTTGGATTTTATTGATAAGTAAGTATGAAGGCTAACCTAGTAGCACAAGATCCAATTTTCAAACGGTATCTTTCTTCTTTAGCATAATTATAATTTCATATATGTTTTATATATTCTATGTATTTTTTTAAAAAGAAATTTCATATATATCCATGTAAACTTTAAATATTACGCATATATCATTGTAAACTTCTTTATTACATATACATCCTTCTAAACATTTAAGTCACACACACACACACAAATATATATATATATATATAATATATATATATATATATATATATATATATATATATATATATATATATATATATATATATATGACTATTTTAAATTTAATTACATCATTTAAAAAAATATAAATATCATTTCTTAATTAACTTATTATTGAATTAAGTTAGAAAATGATATTTTATTATTTTATAAATTTATTTTGTTGGGATTTAAGAGAGTAGTTTAAGTATTCAAAATTTTTTTAAATAATAAAATAAAGGGTTAAAGTCATAGAAATGTATGTTACTTTACTGAAATTACTCAAATGACTAATCTAGTTATTTTTTTATCTCATTTGTACTTGTACTTAAAATTAATTGTTGAGATGATACTTTTGATTACCGGTTCTACTGGGTTATGATATTATATTTGTGTTTTTAGAAGTATGAAAAGGATCTATATGCTTATGTGGATTTTCTAAATTATTTATATATATCAAATCCACGTTGTACTTCAAAATAACTTGTCAATATGGTACTGTAACCAATAACTATGTTGATATGGTAAATCCACGTAAGCATCATGTCATTAAAAACATGTCACCTTGTCATTTGAATCAGTAAAAACTGTCATATCAACATAGTTACTGGTTACACGTATCATATTGACAAGTTATTTTTTTAGTACAACTACCATCCGGTAAAAAAAAAGGTTAATTAGTCATTTAGGTAAATTGAGAAAAGTATGTTGCATTTGTATGATTTTAACCTTAAGATAAATATAAAATAGTCATTTGGATATATACGTGAGATTTAAAGGTTTAGAAGGATATATATGTAATAAGAAATTTTGCAAGGATATGTGCGTAATATTTAAAGTTTACAAGGACGTATATGAAATTCTTCCTTTAAAAAAAAAAATCAAATCTGTTAATGTACCAATTTATTGTTATGATTAACATATGGAAGTTTTTAGTGTTTTAGATTTGTACACAAACATTGATGTTGCGATTATAATTTTATGTTATAGCAGTAATATATCGTTTTTGTATAGCTATATACTATATGTGTTATATTATAGCTTAAAAAGTTTAAAGCATTGAGTTCTTTGGAGATTTGATGGTGCTTTGGGATTGTTGTGGCAGTTATAGATTGTGTGTTAATTTGGACTGATGATTCTACAAAAAAAAGGAAAAGAAAGGATCTTTGTTTTTTTGTCTGTAATGAGCATTAGAGCATGGGGTGGTGTTTCGTTTGCAGGATTTCAGAGAAACTTGCAGGATTTCAGAGAAACTGGTGGGATTTTCATTTGAAAATCTCTCTTATCATGTTTGGCAAAAAAAATAGACGGATTTCGTTTTCCTTTGGCATTTCACAATCTTTCATTTTAAGATTTTGGAATTCTTCCCTACCCCCTGTTATTTCAAAATCTCATATCTTTACATTTCGAAATCAAAACCAAATGACAATATTACTTTTATCAACCTAACCACCACCTACCTATACCTATTGATCCTACCCTAACCCATCCTACCCCACTCCACCCCATCCCCCATTAACTCCAACTACCCTAACTACATATACCAAACAATGATAACTATCTAACATTTACCTGCCTACACCAGTCCATTGTACCATACTCTACCATACCTACCCACCCTACCATCCCCACCCCGACCCAACAAGACATCGTATCTTACTCTCACTTATCATATCTCACCTATATCTACACATACCCACCCCATACTACCCCTTATCACCCAATCCTACCCACACCAAATATACATCGTATCATATCCTCACCCATCCTACCTTACCTACATCTACCTATACGCACTCACCCCTCACTACCCCTTCGCATCCCTACACACCTTACCCTACTCACCCCACCAACCCCTCTACCTACCTACCACCCTACCCCTACCTATCGACACCTTGCCCACCTTTTAACATAACTTACCTTACTTTTTGTACACCTACTTGCTTTACCCATATCATTTGATGCATTTGCAAATAAACAAGATTTTACAAATAATTGAATTTAAAATCCTGCAAACCAAGCACATGACCTGATTCAAATCCTGTCACATTTGAATCCTGTCATTTTCAAATTCCGTCATATTTAAATCTTGTTATATCGAAATCCTGTAATTCAAACGCTACCTGAGTGTCATCTTCAAACCTACAAGATCATGAAGACATAAATAACTATCATGTGAGGATAAAAGAACAATCGATGAAGATTAATGAGTAAAAAGTGACATGTAGGTAAGGAACATCACTATAAGGGGGTGTTTGGTTTGGTGGAACGGTATAGAGTTTGGTTGAACGGTATAGATTGAAAATTTTAAGGTTTTTTAGTCAATGGTAGTTACAAATAAATTGAGGTTGACATAGAAAATGAAGGAAAGACTTTTAAATCTCCATTCTTTCTTTCATGTTTTTGATTCCTTCCATGTTGATAAGGAAAGGAGATAAATGAATTTTAAATTAAACTTAACTAGTTTATTACCCGCGTATACGCCGATATTTTTAATATATATAAAATATAATAAATAAAAAGATTAAGATATAAATATTATTTTTTAAACAATAGTATATAAGATGATATTATTATTTATTATGACCTATTAATTTTGTATATTTCTAAATATATATGAAGAGTAATTATTTTCTTATATATTTTTAAACTTTTATTATATTATCTTATAATTAATAAGTTAGTATATTATTAGATTTTGTTTGATTTGATTTTAAAAGTGAATTATATTAGATTTGGATAGATTTAATTAATAAGTTAGTAGAGTATTAGATTCTGTTTGATTTGATTTGATTTGAATTTAAAAGTGGATTATATTAGATTTGGATAGATTTGATTTAAATTTCTTTATTATTTTTAAAATCTATAAATGCCACGTGTCAATTCATGGTGACGACACGTGGCTTCACCAGAAATGAGTATAGTTACTCTTTTAATAGTATAGATTTATCTACCATTTTCATTGAGAATCAAAGCTCTAGTTGCATAATAAAAAATATTGTAAACCATTTCACTCCATTCCAAGGTACCGTACGCCCCTTATGATTTTAAAGAAAACAATATTGGTGACCTTTAATGAGTAGCCCAGAACCTACACATGACCACTTCCATATCTTCTCTATTTAAAGACGGTTGAATAGATAAATGCAGCAGCAGTGGCATATTATCTTTCAATTTTTCACTCACATTAATAATTTCTTCTGGATCAGGTCATTTCGTTCAAGTCAATTAGTGGTGGATGCATCGAAACTCCGTTGACAGGATCTGCTATCCGATCGTTATGATATCTATAATTTGCATACAAAGAAAGGGAAATATAATATTCATTCATTTAAGAGAGATACAAACCTCTAAGTTGTTGGCATCATCGAATTTTTCTGTGGTTGAGAGTACAAGGCTGATGATGCTAGAGATTTCATCCCAAATCTTGTTGCTTCAGAAAGGATTTCAAACAATGTGAAGGTGTTGATTAGGTTGCCTAAAGGACACAAGTGGAGGGAAGCATTAATTTCATGGTTTCAAAGAGTTGTTTTTGCCAATGTTATCAAAATCGCGATCTTGATCGTAGGATTGTACGATCCTACCATTGACATTCTATTCGGATCGTTTCTAGCATAGAATCGATATTAGGATCATAGGATCGGTTGTAAGATTATAGGATCAGTGACCGATCTAATCCTACCATTGACATTCTATCGGGATCGTTGTAGGGTCGTTTCTAGCATAGGATCGATATTAGGTTCATAGGATCGGTTGTAAGATTGTAGGATCGGTCACTGATCTAATCCTACATTTAATCAAATTCTAATATTTTACATGGTTTTTCTCACAGAATCATAGGATTGGGGTGAGTGTAGGATCGGAGGATCGGTTACCGACCCATTCTTACATTTTATCCGGATTCCAACTATTTTACATGATGGAATAGTGGGTTGATCGTATGATTGCTTGATTTTTTCTATTAAATGATTGTAATTATTCAAAAAATAAACTTATGGTGTTTCTTAATATAGAATACGAATATTTCTTTGAAGTTTATGATGACATTTTGTAAATTATATAGTACCAAGAAAAAAAAAAATTAGAAAAACAATGTTTTTTAGTAGAATTTTCTCATTCAATCATACGTTCCCATCTTTGCAGAAATGAGAACGATTCAGGTAAATCTCGATCTGACAATCTTGGTTTCTGCACAATCATTTGTTTAATACTCCCTACTTTAGCATAATGCTAGTTTGTTACCCATGTATTACGCGGATGTTTTAATATATATTTGTTTATATTAAATACATACTACAAGCTAAGAATTAAAACATAAAAATATTAATTTTGTTATAAAAATATAAGAATTATATTATTATTTGACATAAATTATAATTTTTTTAGAATTCTAAATATATATGAATAATAATATGTGTTTTTATCATCTTTAAACTTTCTATTATGTTGTGATTATCAAATATTTAAATATAAATTTTTGGTTTGAATTGATTTTAAATCTTACTATATTAGATGTAAAATTTAGAAAGATACGATGCAGATATTATTTGTTATTCTAGAATATAATATGTCACGTGTAAATTGCTGGTGATGACACAAGATATTACAAGAAATAAGTAAAGTTATTCATTTATTATTAGGGTTTATTATGAAAAAATACAACATGTTTTCACGTTTTTTGCGTTCGTCCCTCAATGTTATTTTTTTCCATAAAAACCGACATATTTAATTTTTCTTTTTTGGTTTAGTGAAATTTGGACATTAGACACCGGTTATAATTTGTGAACCGGGTTTTTAAAAACTGAAAAATCGGGTTCTAATGTCCAAATTTCACTGAACCAAAAAGAAAAAAATTAACTTGAGAATTTTTATGTAAAAAAATAACATGGAAGGACGAAAACGTAAAAAAAACATGAAAAGATGTTGGTTTTTTTCATAATAAACCCTTATTATTATTTATAAATTATAAATTATAATTAGGATTAAAACATGTAACATTTAATTTAAAGTTTGAAAATAAAATAAATTTGTTTTATAAATCAATTATATAATTTTTTATAAAACATTTTAGGTAAATTAGAGGTTAAATTAGGAAGTATTTAAATCATTAATTATATGAGTAATCTTTTAATTTATTTAAAATCAATTAGTTTCTTTAAAATCAATTATGTCAATTAATTGAAAGAGTTATATTAGGCAAAATGAGCAGGAAAACAAAAATTAAAAGAGCTGAGAAAGTGACACGTGTCACGAACTGTTTTCTTTTATTAATAGACTAGTTTATTACCCGCGTATTACACGAATATTTTAATATATATAAAATATAATAAACTAAAATATAAAAATATAAATATTATTTTTAAACAAATATATATAATAATAATATTATTATTTATCATGACCTATTAATTTTGTATAATTCCACACACACATGAATAGTAATTATTTTTTAAAATATTTTAAACTTTTATTATATTATATTATAAGTAATAAGTTATTAGAGTATTAGATTTTGTTGGATTTGATTTGATTTGAATTTAAAAGTAGATTATACTAGATATGGATAGATATAGGTTAAAATTATTTATTATTTTTTAAAACTATAAATGCCACGTGTCGATTCATGGCGATGACACGTGGCTTCATGAGAGTTGAGTATAGTTACTCTTTTAATAGTATAGATAGATAGATTGTAGGATACAAATGTCATATCCTCGTTAATCCAAATGAAAGTCTATTTAATCGTTAAGTGACATGTAGTTGCCCTTTTAACAGAATAGATTGGTTAACCCATGCGTTACATGGTTACTTTTAATAACTTATTTTTATTTAAAATAATATACATCTAAAGTTATATATACTAATTGTAAAAATAAAAATCTGAAAATAATATGTAATAAAAATAGTGATTGTAAATTTGGTCTTAATTGTTCAGATTTTAGTGGGATTCACTCCTAATATTCTATAATTAATTTGAAATTAAATGTTAATTTAGGAATACTAAATGACAAATGTCAGATGTAGAATCTGCCACTTGGCATCATGAGAAGATGACAAGTGGCAAAATAGTTACTCATTTAATAGTATTTATAGATAGATATAGATTTAGATTTTGAAATCTTTTGTAACATACATGTTGTATACTTGTATTCTTTCAAAGTGCAGATAAATTTAGTGTGCTGTTTCTTAGACACCATTTCAAATAAGGAGCTGGACACAGAAAAGCCAATACTAAACAGAAAAACACTACATTAAAATTTTCATTTTGGACATCAGATGTTTGAAAGATGAATGTTTAAATTTTCATTTTGAACTTTGAATATTTGGAAATTGAAACTAGATGTTTATATCGTGTTCTTTAACACGACTTAATGAGAAAAAGTAAAGGAAAGAAAGAAAAAATGAGAAGAAACAAAAGGTTGTGTTCTTTAAACAATTTAAAGAAAAGATTGAAAAGAAGTGAAAGAAAGAATCATGAAAACATAAGAAGAAAAAGAAAGAAACAAAAAAACCAAATAATTGTGTTTTTTTTAAAATTAATATTTATTTTCTTTCTTTCCTTGATGTTTTCTTTCCTTCATTTACTTTCCCTGCTTTTCCTTTCCTTTGAAATTGAAGAATAAAGCATAGAGCTTTGAAATCTCAACAAATATCATTACAAATACAAAGACAACATCTTAAAGTAAAAATCCGTGCAAACGAATACTAACCAAGAACTAGTATTAAAATCGTGTTTGGATTTGCGTTTGAAATAGTATTGTAGCATTTTGGAAACTAATAATCAGATAATAGCTGTAACCAAAAGTGCTGCCAGAAATGTAGTGTTTGGTTTATCTTCTGCTGTTTGTTATCATAATGATCAAATAATCAGTTCTTAAAGTATTTGGATTTGCGTTTTAACTTGTAAAATGACCAAATAATCACTTATTAAGCAAATAAGCTACACTTTTTAACTTATGAAAAAGTGTGGTAAGACTAACGCTAAACACAAATAATCACTTATTAACGTATGCAATCCAAATACTGTAAACCAATTATTTGTATTATTGTAATGTAATAAGCCGATAATCCCGTTTATAACGCAAAACCAAACACCCTCTAAATAAATTTAAAAACTGAAAATCAATTTGTTTCACGTTTTACAATTAATTTTTATCTGTTAACAATCGATTTTTACGTTCTACAGACGAATATAATCAATTTTTACACAAACATTACCTTAGAAAGAGTCCATTATTTGGTTTTAGATGCACAATAAAACACATTGTGAACAATGGATTTATCAAAAGAGTTGCAGACTGTTGGTGATTTATCACCAATATGATTTAAGTGTAATGTGATAAACTTGACCAAAATAATCTTATTACATATTAAACAAGTTGGGATAGTGCGGAGTGCACACTTGTTCAATATTGTTCGATAGCGGAGTTCCAGGTGCGGCAGCCCCTGGCTGGGGTCGAGTTGTATGAAATTTGATGCGAAATTCAGTTGAATCCGAATTGGACCCGAAATTCGGTTGAATTTGGTGGTTAAAATGGCAGTTAGCCATTTTGGCGGTTCCCGCCAAATTAATACCCGCCGTTTTTTGTCATTTTAGGACAGTACAAGAAATCAGAAACACTCCATATTCTCTGTTCGTTTTTTCTGAGTTTTCTCCGATTGAGATTTCGATTGTACCATCGAAATATTTCAATCTAAAAGTGAATCACGACTCTCAGATTTTCTAAGTTATTTTTGCAATACCCCGTTTTTTACACGGACAACATTCAAGGCCATTGCATTACCAATGCAAATTACATTGTGCAGAAAGAGATATAACGCATAAGCATCCCATGTTAGTGGAGCCCACATTTCCTCAATGATATTTATCGTATACTTCAAACTATTGTTCACAATCTTATTCATGAATTGACACTAGAAAAGACAACTTTCAACAAATCGTCGTTTAAGCCTAAAAAGGTAAGATAAATCACAAAATTCCATAATAAAGATATCATAAAAGTTTTTGAATCAAGAAAGTTAACATAAAGTTCTACTTTTGTTAAGAAAATGATATGAAATTCAATTTCTTAACCAAAAAAAAGTTAGTAAAATCTTTTAGTCATCATTGACACCTTTTTGTAAAAAATGTATCATCTTTCTTGATAATTTGTCATTTTTATCATCAAAACCAACATGTTTTAACGTTTTAATGATTTAATCCATTCATGTTATTTTTTTATTAATAAAATCTTTAAGTTATTTATTTTTTTTTATGGTTTTTAATATTTTTATTTTCATAACCTGATTTATTTTTTGTTTTTCAAATAATCAGTTTATCTATTATAACCGGATGAGAATAGGTAAATTTTTGAAAACCCAAAAAAAAAAAAAAAAAACTTGAGAATTTTATTGGTAAAAAGTAACACTAACGGTTTAACCGTAAAAACATCAAAAAAACATATTTGGTTTTATTGTTATTTTAGAAAATGGAAATGGGTTTTAAAAGTTGAGCACCTATAGTCGTGGTTTGTAGTAGGTGTTTGTAGCCAAATCTGTTATCCGAATATCTGACAGGACTAGGGGTGAGCGACGGGTACCATTTCCCGAACCCGAACCGGTACCGACGGATACCGAATTAATATATTCGGTTCGGTATTCGGTTTTTAAATTAGCTAAAATTCGGTATTCGGTACTTTCGGTTCGGTATTCGGTTCTTAAATTAGCTAAAATACGGTATTCGGAACCGAACCGGCACCATATAAAATTATACGGTTCGGTATTCGGTTCTTCCAAAACTAATAATTCGGTTTCGGTATTTTCGGGATCGGTACCGGTTCGGTTCGCTACGGTACCGAGCTCACCCCTAGACAGGACGACTATTGCAAAAGAACCTTTGTTGTTCATATTCATAATGGTCTAAGATTACAAACCATTCATGTTTGAGAATTATGCGCTCAAAATGATGTTTTTATCTTTTTTTTTTTTTTTTTTTTTAATTTATGTCTATCAACCTTGTTCTTTATTGTAATTTTTATTTTTATTAGATTTTAAATTAAGATATTGTATTGCTAAAGTATTAAAAAATATATTGCTATGATCAAACAAAATTAATAATGTTTTTATGAATTGATAATGTGTAATAACACATGCTTTATTAGCGTTTTTCAAAACCGGATGATCTGATTTTCGGATAGCTAACAAAAGCATCCGCATAAATTGATTTTTAGATATCCAAAATTTTGATACAAATAACATATTAACCAAGATATCCGAAACTTTTAACATTTGCACTGACCAAAAAATCTAATAAAAATCATTTATCCAAACATCAAATATCCTAATAATCAACCAAAATAAGATATACAAACCAAATATTAACAAACCACAACCAAATAAGCAAAGACATAAGAAACTATAGTTTGTTTAAGTGTTCAGAATGTGAAAAATTAAAAGTTTGAAACTTGGAAGATAGAACACATTTGAAACTTAAAAGTTGGAACATCATGACATCATTGGCTTCTTAGTCCTTGTGATCTTTGTTTCCAAGCCTATCCTATAAAAGTTTCTATAACAATTTCACATTGCACAATAAATTGGATTAAGTGTCTTGTAAAGAACATGAAACCAATAAAAACTATCAAAGTTACAAATGTCCCAAATTGGCTAATCCAAAATACAAGGATTTTCTTACATGACTATTTTGACACAACACTAAAGTAGACCTTCACACGTATGTTGCTATTTCATGACTTTTATCAATTGTTTCGTCAATTATAATGATGGGTAATTCCAAAGCTAAATCTTTCAAACCTATGATTAAATATTGTCGATACAAATAAATGAAATGTATGAAATGAATCGTTATTAATTAACAATGTAATTTAAGAGTGGTGGGATTCGTAGAGCAAAATTTTGCACAACGAAATAACAAAAACCACCCGACAAGTACCACATCTAGATTTATCCTAAAATCAAAGATAATATCCAATTCAGATTTAATTATTATCTAATAGTTAAATAACTAGATAATTATTTAATATCATCCGGTGACAGTTAAAATCCCTACAATATTATATGTTGCTTAAATCTCATACTACTGCTTAGTAATTCTTACTGAGCATTTTACTAGTGTTTTACATATATAATTATACTAAATCTTGTATTCTCACCAGTTAGCTAGCTGACGTGTCTTGTGTGAGAGTGTGCATCTTAGGTAGTCAGCAACATAGCCAGCCAGTCTGCTGTTCCCAAGTGAGCAATTTCAGAGCTTGAATATTTAGCTACCAGTTAGAGGTAGTTACTGGATAACTGTATACATTAATATTTCACATTTGTATGACAGATTTACCCTGACTTATCGTATGTAAATTAAAGTTTTATCCCAGTGTTTTTTATATTATATTAAAAAGTAGCTAAGTTTAATATTATTATATATCATTTGAGGTATCATTTATATGACATTTTATGTTACTTCGAATGTGTTACATATAAACACATATTAATTTGTAATAAAAATTTAGAAGGGGTGTTGCTATACGCACACCCCCAAATCCACTAATTATGCTAATTGCACACCTCTTAATCTTAATTACTTGATTAGTGGTCTGGGTCCCACAAATGTCACATCAATATTTTATTTTTTATTTTTTAAAAAAATGTGAGACCCACATATACTTATCACACACCCCCTATTGTCACATCGTTTTTATTTTTTGTGTTTTGTGATGTGGGATCCATAAATGCTTATGACACACCTCCTTTATTGTCACATCATCTTTAGTTTTTTTGTTTTTTATATGTTATGGGTTCCGCATGCTAATGACACACCCCCCTCCATTTTTCAAATCAATTTTTTTGAGTTAATTACAAAAATGGTCCATGTAGTTTGTATCAAACATAAAATTTAGTCCCTGAGTTTCCAATTAGAAACAATATTACTAGAGTAAATTAGAAAAATGGTCTCTATGGTTTGTTCAAAATTATGGATTTGGTCTCTGGTTTTTAAAAACTACGAAGATGGTCACTAAAAACACTATTACTTGCAAAAAATGGTCTATCTTTCTCTTAAAAAATTTCAAATGATGGTTTTGCCCTTTCTCAATAACAATTTTGGTCCTTCAACTACTTAATTTACTTTCAGTTTTAAATATTAAATGTTAATTTGAAAAGTTAATTGTTATTATTATTTATACATTTTTTATATTTTTATTATTAAATTTATTGTCAAATCATATAATTTAGATTGTCATACTGATATAATATGCCACTATTATTAACCGATGGTTTAGTCATATAATGTTTAGCCTATTTTGTGTCGTTAGTCCATTGGCTCGTTGGCACATGTTAGGCACAAAAGGCCTCAGTCAAACCTAGGGATGTGTGGAATGACCGAAAAACCGAACCGAAACCAGAACCGAACCAGAACCGGAACCGATTGGAACCGATTTATAGTATTCGGTTCGGTTATCGGTTCTTATAATCTTCAATATTCGGTTCTCGGTTATTCGGTTATTGGTTCTGCGGGTATCGGTTTTATCGGTTATAGAACCGATTATTTGAAAAGCTCATAATATGCAAATTAAGAAATGATTTAAAAGCCCACAATGTGAAAACCAAAAAAATCATTTGTTGGAACAATATTTTTAGGATGGTGAAACTATAAAATTTATATGAAAACATCATGATCGACACTTCTCTTATTATATTTTCATGTTTTTTTGTTTATATCGTGTTATAATAGATAGAATTATATACATTTTTTAATTTTCGGTTCTAATCGGTTCCGTACCCGAAATACCCGTACCATAACCGAACCGGAACCGGAACCGCATTATAATTATTGGTTCGGTTATCGGTTCTTACAATCTTTAATATTCGGTTTCGGTTAAATCGGTTCCGGTTCGGTTCGGTCCGGTTCCGGAACCATTTACATCCCTAGTCAAATCTGCTGTACATCTGAGGGGGAGATTTTTAATCAAACCTGTTGATGCACTTGAAGGTTGAATTTAAGGCCTGTTATATGCCTTATTGAAACCTGAAAGTGATTTGCAATATCAGCCCAAAGCTGTTTACCATGTTGCATAAGTTGCAACAAAGGCAGTTTGTCCAAGCTGTTCAATCAGCTGAACATGCTGGACATAAACTGTCTACGCTGCTCTGTTCTATTGAGCAGCTTGGGCAGTTTACAAGTGTTCTGTTCTTTGTGAACGAAACCTGTTCTTTGTGAACAGGTTAAACACTTTATTGGAATATGTTTCCAAGTACTCATCTATTGTTTTTGGCTACAAGATCAGTTTACAAGTCAAAGACAAAGTGGAAAACAGAACTGCACAGCCTGCCCACGCTGTTCTGATTACATGAAGACAAACAGATATTTGAAAATGGTGACAGACCTTTTCTTATATCAAAATGGCATTAACAAAAGAAGAAAGATGCAAAGTTGACATTCCTCTTTTGGTTAAAGCCTTATGCAACAGTAACAAAAAGGAAAAGACAAAGATTCTGCCATGTGAAGACAAAGATACTTTATCAGAACGTGCAGAAAGGTGTTTTGTCCTTTTGGAAAGACTCTCCACTATCTCATCTGTCCAATGAAGAAGCTTCACTGAGATTCTCCTTTTGAGTATAAAAGGAAGCTTCTAAGGATAATGAGATATCAAGAGTGAGAAATCAGAACGTGCATTGAAGTGTATTATTCCATGCATGCAAGTCTGCTTATATAACACAGAAGAGTGTGTCTAAGCTGTTCTTGTGTAAGCTGTCCATCTGAGTCTTGTAAAAACAGTGAGTGCATCTAAGTGAGCATAGTCATTGTGTCTAGTCTGAGTGTGTCTTAGATTAGCTGAACAACTGTTGTATCTGTCATCTCAGCTTGAACATTTCCGCATTCAAGCTTGTTTGTAATTAACACTTGTTAATAATATATACAAACATTGAGAAAAAGATTGTTAAGTTTTAAATAGCTGTATTCACCCCCATCTACTGCTTAGAACGATACACTTGGGAAACCTTTTGGGACCTACAACTGGTATCAGAGCACATAGAGTGTGTGTCATCTCTAGATCTCTTATTCTCCCAAATTTTCCATGGACAACAGTGCTGCAAATTCCTCATCCTACTATGACAATGGGTCAATGGCCAAACCTTCAAAGTTCAATCATCAGAACATCTCTGGTTGGAAGTGCAGAATGATGCTCTACTTAGAGAATCTGGACGTACAACTACCAGAGATAGTAATGGAAGGTCCCTATGTGCCAACCTCTGTTACTACCATAACTCCTGCTGTTGAAGGAGCTGCCCCTGAAATCAGAACCTTTGAGAAGGCTAAAGCTCAATGGTCTGATGAAGACAAAAGATTGGTTGCTCATGATGCAAAGGCCAGGAATAACCTGGTTATCTCTCTGTCTGATGATGTGTTCAAACAGGTTGAGACGATGAAGACTGCAAAGGAGATGTGGGATACTTTGTGTACCGTTTATGATGGACCCACAATCACACTGGACAACAGGATTAACAATCTTGTTAGACAGTATGAACTCTTCTTTGCAAAACCAAAGAAGACACTCACAGAAACCTACACCAGGTTTACTGCTCTTGTTAATGATCTCAAAGCTGTTGGGATCACAAAGGACAGCCTGACCCTGGTGAACAAGTTCTTGGACATCTTGACTGAAGAGTGGAACTACTTTTCTACCATCTTGAGAAATTCAGGTACCATCAAAGGTATGGATCTTGTAAACTTATATGGATCCTTACTAAATGATGAGCAGTCAAGGCAGCAGAAGAGAAATGCCTTGGAAATGTCCAAGAGAGGTGCCGCCTTAGTGGCCAGTGTGAGACAACCTGTTGGGCAGGTGTGTGATGTGTTCACACAACCTGATCAACAGGCTGATGATGAAAGAGAGGAAATGTCTGATGAGGAAGACAGTGCAGATCTTGCTGAGCTTGATGATGAGCAGATGATAGTCATGCTTGTCAAAAGGTTCAACAAGAAGAGGTTTGGAAGAAATATGCTGCAGGGGAACTCAAGTGCTGGTAAGAAGAAGACATTTGATAAATCTAAAGCTGAGTGCTTCAAATGTGGCAAAACTGGCCATATAGCTGCTGACTATGTGTCAAAAGCTGTTGGACAGTCTTCCAAACCATACAAGACTAAGAGGGACGATGGCTATAGGGTTAAGTACCTTATGGCCATGGCTAAGCTGAAAAAGTTGGAAAACTCTGTGGCTTCCAATAAGCAAAAGGGACTGATCGCAGAGACATGTGACTGGGAGGAGTCTGATTCATCCTCAGATGATGAAGACAACAATTGTCTGATGGCCAATACTGATGTCCCATCAACTAGCAATTTCAAACAGGACTTGGCTGAAGCTGAAGCCTTCAGCAGCTTGGAGAACTGGAACCCTACAATGATGTACAAGGTACAAAATTTTATGGCTTACAGTTCTGATGAAAAAGTAAAAATGTTTGAGTATATGCTGGTGGATTTAAAAGCTGCTGTTGAGAAGCATAATGTTTTACTATCTGAAATCTCTAAGCTTAAAACTGATCTTGAAATTAAATCTGGTAAACTGGACAGTTTCCATAAGTTGGAAACTGAACTTGTTAAACTAAAACACATCAACTCCATTTTACTGGAAGAAAAGAGAGAAACAGATGTAAAACATGCAAAGCTCCAAAAGATAGTTGACTCTTGGTGCCAATCAGCACAAAAAGTCAGCCATTTCATAAGTCAGCAGATCCCTGCACAAATCCAAGCCTATCTTGGAGGGGATCTTGACACAGCAGCTTCTATTGTTGAGATCAATAATCTGAAAGATGACTTATCCACTCTTGGTGAGCTTCCCAGTACTTTCATCCAGAAAGTTAATGGAAAGCTGATCTCAACAAACAGGTTTGTCAGGCCTCAAAATACTGACAGCTTGTGTGAAAAAGGCCTAAAAGCTGATGATGGAATGTGTTCTCCATCAAATCATCCTGCTAAGTGCTCTACTGATTCACACAAGCAAAGGAAAGGAAAACATGTCCAAGCTGCAGCGGTGGATACCAAACCTGTTGACAAAACAGGCTCTGGGTCCAAAGCTGATGGTAAGAAACATGTTAATCCTTTCGATGCTAAACATTTTGAAAATAAGTTTTCAAGAGGTAAGCAGCCTACTTTCAACAAGGGTAAGTCTCATGTTGAAAGCAAATCTGCTGTGGTTTCAAATAAGTTTTTAAATCATAGTGGAAAACTGGTTATAAATGAAAATAAGTCTTTCAAAACCAGAAACAGTGATTATGTTGATAGGAAGCATCAATCACATCTCAGTAAGGGCAAAAGCAAAGCCATTGCTCAACCTGAGAAATCTGGGAATAAGTTTCCCAAACCTGTGGAAGGTCAAAAACCAATCAAGCTTCCTGTTTTTGACATCTGTCCTCCCAAAAAGAGGAAAGAAGAAACAGGCAAAGCTGTTGCTATTGTGCCATCCACCCAAGCTGTTGATTCATCGAAAAATAGTAATAAGTTTGCTAAACCTGCTGATAAAATCAACAGAAATAATTCAGAATGTGTTTCTGAAAGCTCTTCTTCCAAAAAGGCTAAAAAGAGAAAATGCTATAAATGTGGGAAGAAGACACACATGGCCAAAGACTGTCCGGAAACTGAGGACATAAGGCCTGTTGACTCTGCTAGTTCCATCATTGCTAAAACAAGCAGTGTTGGAAGTAACTTAGTCAATGAGAGTGGTATCCAAACTGATACCATTCAAATAGGAGATATTAATGTGGATATTACTAGCCCATCAACACATGTTGATGAAGTAGAAGAACTCATCTCTGTGATGAGTTCCCCTAAATGTAACTAATATTTTCCTATGACATTCTGCAGGACAAACAACCATCCCAGGTTTGGTACTTGGACTGCGGCTGCTCAGGGCACATGACAGGTTGCAAGGACCTGCTGAATGATCTAAGGCCTGAAAAAGGGCCAAAAGTCACTTTTGGTGACAATGTACAGGGATCCACTGAGGGATATGGAACTCTTAAAGCTGGTGCTGCAGTGTTCAAAAGAGTAGCCTATGTGGTTGGGCTGAAACATAACCTTGTTAGCATAAGTCAACTGTGTGATGCTGGCTACAAGGTTAACTTCGATGAGCACCTGGGTTACATATTGGATTTCCAAGGCAAAGTTGTGCTGTGTGCTCAACGAAAGAAAGGTGTATATGTTGTGGACATGAAATCTGCTGATCCCACAACTGAAACCTGCTTTCTCACAAGAACCACTGCAGACCTAAACTGGTTATGGCACAAAAGGCTGTCACACCTGAACTTCAAGAATATCAACAAACTCTGTAAGAAAGAGTTGGTAACAGGTTTGCCTTCCATGACTTTTGTTAAGGATAAACTCTGCACAACTTGTGAGAAAGGCAAGCAGAGGAAATCATCTTTTAAATCCAAGCATAATTATTCTATTGATACTCATCTGTTCTTAATCCACATGGACTTGTTTGGACCAGTCAATGTCCCAAGTCTAGGAGGAAGAAGATACACTCTAGTAATGGTTGATGAGTTCTCCAGGTTTACATGGATAATCTTCTTGAAGAGAAAAGGAGAGGCTGCTAGAGAAATCATTGGATTTGTGAAAAAGATGGAAATGCTGAAGTCTGCTCAAGTAAAGCAGCTTAGAAGTGATCATGGTACTGAGTTCAGAAACAGTACTCTTGAAGACTTCTGTGAAGAAAAAGGGATCTCACAAAACTTTTCAGCAGTAAGAACTCCACAACAAAATGGAGTTGCTGAAAGGAGAAATAAAACCCTTATTGAAGCTGCTAGAACCATGCTGTGTGCATCTGGTTTACCTTCATCATTCTGGGCTGAAGCTGTCAACACTGCCTGCTTCACCCAAAACAGATCCTTAGTGGTGAAAAGGTTCAACAAGACTCCTTATGAGCTGCTCAAAGGGAGAAGGCCAAATATTAGCTACTTCCATGTGTTTGGATGTCCCTGCTTCATTCTGAATCAAAGGGACCAACTGGCAAAGTTTGAACCCAAAGCTGATGAAGGTGTGTTCGTTGGATACTCTGCTATCTCCAAAGCCTACAAAGTGTACAACAACAAAAGAAAGGTGATAGATGAATCTATCAATGTCACCTTTGAAGAGTCCAGGATTGCCTCCACCAAAGCTGTTCCTGAATCAGTTTCAGAAGAATTCAACTTTGATGATCTCATGCATTCAAACAGTGAAGAGGACTCAAAAGCTTCCACTACACCTAGAGTAGAACCTGCTAACCATGATGGACATGATGATGATGATGTTGATACACGCTGTGTGAATAAGTGTACTGACTTAATTACAACTTCATGTCCTGAACCAATCAATGCTGATTTTCCTGGATCCTCTACTGATGTGTTCAACAATGGAGAGTCATGCTCAACAAGTGAACAGGCTCAAGACATCAGTGTGTCTGAAAACCTTGTAAGCTGTTCAACAGGATCTGTTGAAGATGCAAGCAACTCAGGAGAATCCTCATTGAAAAATGATCCTAAGTGGATCAGGTGTCACCCCAATGATCAAATAATTGGTGACATCAACAAAGGGGTACAAACAAGATGGGACAACTTAGGGAACTTTTGTATGTTCTCTAGCTTTGTGTCCCTCATGGAGCCAAAGAAAGTGGATGAAGCACTTAAAGATGCCAATTGGATTACTGCCATGCAAGAAGAACTCAATCAGTTTGAGAGAAACAAGGTATGGAAGCTGGTCCCTGCTCCTATAGGTAAAACTATAATTGGCACCAAATGGGTTTACAGGAACAAGATGGATGAGCAGGTCATGTCATTAGAAATAAGGCAAGGCTTGTTGCTCAGGGCTATAGATAGGAGGAAGGTATTGACTATGATGAAACATTTGCTCCTGTGGCCAGGCTAGAGGCAATTCATTTGTTTTTAGCCTACGCTGCTCATAAGAGCATGAAGGTATTTCAAATGGATGTGAAGAGTGCATTTCTGAATGGGAAGCTCCAAGAGGAAGTTTATTTCAAGCAGCCTCCAGGTTTTGAAAATGAACATCATCCAGGTTTTGTCTATAAGTTGGACAAAGCCCTCTATGGTCTAAAACAAGCCCCTAGAGCCTGGTATGACACTCTTACTGATTTCCTTATGAGCAATGGGTATTCCAGAGGTAAAGTGGATACCACACTGTTCATAAAGAAGGTGAAGTCTGATATTATGTTTGTTCAAATCTATGTGGATGACATAATATTTGGTTCTACTAATGAACAATTGTGCAAGAATTTTTCATTACTCATGAAATCCAAATATGAAATGAGTGTGATGGGAGAACTTACTTTCTATTTAGGATTACAGGTTAAACAAACCTCAACTGGAATTTTTATAAATCAAAGAAAGTATACTTTAGATCTATTGAAAAAGTTTAAATTTGATCAAAGTTTTCCTATTAAAACCCCAATGGCAACCAATGTAAAATTGGAAGCAGATGCCAGTGGCAAAGCTGTTTCAGTAACAACTTACAGAGGCATGATTGGGAGCTTGCTGTATTTAACTGCTAGTAGACCTGATATTATGTTTGCTACCTGTTTATGTGCTAGATTCCAAGCTGATCCAAAAGAATCACATCTAGCTGCTGTGAAAAGATTCTTCAGATACCTTAAGGGTACACCAGGCTTGGGTCTTTGGTATCCCAAAGACTCAAGCCTGGAACTAATAGGTTATTCAGATTCTGACTTTGAAGGCTGCAGGTTAGATAGGAAAAGCACAACAGGTGGATGTCAACTCCTTGGTGGAAAGTTGATCAGTTGGTGTAGCAAGAAGCAGAACTCAGTGTCTACTTCTACTGCTGAAGCTGAGTACATTGCTGCTGGAAGCTGCTGTAGGCTAATTTTGTGGATGCATCATCAGCTTGAAGACTATGGACTTGTATATAGGAAAACTCCTATTCTATGTGATAATACAAGTGCCATAGCTATCTCCAACAATCCAGTTGTTCACTCCAAAACAAAGCATATAAGTCAGACATCACTTCATCAGGGATCACATTCAGAAAGGTAATGTGGAGGTAAGTTTTATTTCCACAGATGAACAGCTTGCAGACATTTTCACCAAACCTCTTGATGAAAACAGATTTAACTATCTGGTAAGCAAGCTGGGCATGTTAAACAAAAGTGACTAAGTGTCCAAAATGCTCTAAGACATTATATGTCTCACCCTGCTCAAGTTTCGCAGAACAACTTAGACAGAACAGGCTATGCATGTTCTATACTTAGCCGTTTTCTGCAAAACTTGAACAACTTGAGCGTATAACAGGTTTGGCAAATAACAGCTTATATGTCAAGCCTGGTCTGATGATCAAACCCCCACCCTGCTCACTCTCTCAATCTGTCATTCAAGACATTGTCTTGTAACCTGATCAGCTATTGAACACAACCTGTTCTTACATAGCTGAACAGGTTGAAGGAACAGCTTGAAGAGTGAACAACTTGTGATGACACTGCTCATCACAGGTTTGACCATCAGCTTAGACCATCAGTTTTAATTACCTTTTCTTCACAATTAAGTTACTTAAATTTTGTTTTTATTTAACTTAATTACTGCGGATAATGTGGGTTTCGTGTGTTAGTGATTAAAAAGGGCTCAAGTGGTCTGACAAACGGTCTGACATGGACAACCGTTCCATTTTCCGTTAACGACCTTTTCAAATCAACCGGCCAAATGTTTCTCTCTCATACCCACTCACATTCAAATCCTATAAATACCCCCTACTGTTTCATCTTCGTCTTCCTCACTACTTCCATAAACCTCCTATGAACCCTAAAAATCGACTAAGTGTCATGTGTTTCTACTACTTTCACTACTTCCCAAATGGCTCAAAGAAACAACCCTTTCTACCAGTGTTTGTGGGTGCTGATGTTCAGAAACATCCATCAGTCACCACAATGCTGACCTTGAAACCTACCAACTACCTTGCTAACCTAACCATCCCCAAGAACTATGTGGGGAAAGGCTATGAAGAAATGGTGGAGTTCTTGAAAGTTCATCCGTTGAACTATGCCATGACTGCCACTCCTGGTGTCCTGTACCAGGAGATGGTGTATGAGTTTTGGTATACCTGTGCCTACAACCCAGATACCAAAGTCATTAAGGACACTATACTCAATGGGACTCAGACCATTGAGATCAACATTCGTCTGATCAGGGAAGTTCTTCGACTCCCTGTGGCTGAAAAATATGATCAGCCACAGCCTGAAGATGAACAGATGCAGAATCTGCTACACTTCTGTGGTGTAGCAGAACCAAAAGTTGGAGCTACGCTGTTCAGAAAGGATTTTTCTCCTACTTACAGCTTCTTATTTGCCTCTGTGGTAATGTGCTTCAGCAGCAAAGTTGGTTCCTTTGACCAACTGAGCCGTGATGAAATCCATGTAGTTCTGCAGCTTGTGGATGGGACTACAATCGACATGGCAAAATGGATTTTTCTGAATTTGAGGGGACTGGTGCAGCAGGAGACACGCCCAGCTGCTGTTCGATATCCTAGGATTCTGAGCCTCATCTTCAAGTATATTTGTAGTGAGCACTTGTATAACTCTCAGCCTTTACTTCGTACTGCTGCATTCCCTGTAATAGGGAATAGAGTTTTCTATACTCCGGTTCTCCCAAATGAGCCTCCTCTCTCTACTCCAATGAGGAGGCTACTAGGATTGGTGGAAGGACCCTCTGATGTGAGGGTGAATCCAGAAGCTGCTCCCAGAAGAAAATCCAAATCCAGGGCCAAACTTGTTAAAAGGACCCTGAACATCACTGAAGCTGAGCCTGTCCACAAGAAGGCCAAAACAACTCAGTCTAAGTCTGCACCCTCAGCCTCTGTGGCTGAGGGGGAGCAGGCTCCTCACCCTGGTTCATTTGTTGGACCTGAAGCCTCTGTGGCTGGTGCCTCTGTGGCACTTGAACTATCGAACAGGCCAACCCACCTGTTTCTGACCCAGTCTCCAAACCTGTCCAATCTGAACCTCTCGTCTCCTCTCCAAAATCCCCCACCTCATCTCACATATTATACCAACGCAAATCCATAGCCAAAAAGAAACCAACAACCCAACCAGCTCAAACTAGCCCCTCTGTTCCCTCTCAACATGGTTCAGTTGAAAAAGAAGCAACCCCTGCTGCCTCTCCTATTTTGGGAGAAGGATCAACACAATTGGAGCCTGCTTCACTCCACCCTGTGTCAACCCCAAGTCAGCCTAGACCCTCTGGTTCCTCCCAACATGAGTCAGTTGTACAAATGGAGACAGCCACATCAACTATTCCAGCCTCCCAACAGGCTGAGAATATTGAAAGACAGGAGTTCTCTCCACTCCATACTGAGTCCACACTGTCCCCACCTCATACTTCTCTACACCCTGAGTCTACACGAGGTGTCCACACTGCTGGCTTAGACCAACCAGCAGCTCAGCCTCAATCTTTTGTTCCTCATGATGCAGCTGTTCTACACCAAACAGGTGCTGAAGGACCAACCACTCAAACCGATGAACCTCAGGGAATAGAACATCCCTTTGGTGAGGCTACTCCCATTATGCAAACTCCATCAACAGGTTTCACCACTGCTGATGTTGAAATGCAAATACCATCTCCCCATGATGAGGTACCTTTAAACCAAGGTACTGCAGAGGGAACCACCACTGGCCTTAATGAAGGTGCTGCAAAACAAGCCGTGTCTGAAAGGCTACCATCCTCTACCCACTCTCTTGATGATGCAGCTACAGCCACTGCTGAAGGTCCTATTGATCCCTCCAAGCTTGGCAATATTACTTTTGCCCAGGCTATGGAGCTTCTCTCCAAAATACCCTCTCCCTCTACATCACATCCCCATACACCAGCCTCATCCTCTTCATCTCCATCTACCCACTCCAAACAATCCACCCATACACCTCCATCCCCTAAAGACCTGCCTTTGAAGGATCAACTTTCCTTGCTGACCAACAAAGTTGGTTCTTTAGAAACCTCCATGTCCTCTCTACCCTCTCTCATTTCAGACTCTGTGTCTGAACAGCTTAAGGGGTTCTTTGATGTGTTCAAGAATTCCTTTCCACCCACTCCTCAAACTGACACCTCCTCTCAGCTGCTTGCACTCACTGCACAGCTGCAAAATGTCTCCACTTCCCTCTCCTCAATTCTTTCCCACCAACAGGACTCTGTGTCCTCTATGGCAGCCATTACCCAACAGCTGTCCACTCTTCTCACCACTTGCAATGATACACTTCCCACCACGTTGGCCAGCCTAAACACTCTCATTGTTTCTCTATCAAACTCTATGTCAGCAAACCTTGCTGATGTGCAGGACTCTCTTGAGTTACATCTTGCACAGCTCCAAACTTTGCTGTTCACAGCTTCTGATAGGGAAAACATTCTTAAGCTGACCACTCTTGCAGATTCCCAATCCTCTTCTCTTCAAACCTGTCTTTCCAAAATTGCAGAGGTGAAGGATAACCTGGCTTTCTTAGTGCATAGCCTGGTTGGTTCCAAGCCTGCTGCCAAAACTGCTTCAAAGCCTGCTGAATTTGTTTCTTCAGGCAGACCGGTTGTTGAAGGTGCTGGTCCATCTCCATCAAAGGGGAAGAAGTTGTCTGCCTCTAAGACTAAGTCTAAGGGGGAGAAAACTTCTTCTCCTAAGGAGACATCAGCTCATACTGGTCAAACAGCAGGTGCATTTGAAATAGGTACTGGTCCAGCTGAGGGTGCCTCTCATCTACCTGAAGCTGCTCAGCCTACTCAGGCTGAATCTACAAACCCTGCACAGTCTAAGGGGAAGGAATTCATTTCTAGGGACAGGCCAAGCAACAGAAGGAGGCACCTCATACTGGAGGAAGAAGAAGAAGAAGAAGAAGACATTCCTGAAGCTGTTATCACTACAACAGCTAAAGGAAAAGAAAAAGCAGTATTTGATCCTGAACAGCAGAAAGAAGCAGAGTTAAAGTTTCACAAAGCCAGGACAAAGGAAATGGGTCTTTCCATGGATAAATGCTATGAGTTCAGAGATGAACAACTTAAAGCCCTGGAAGCACTAAGAGAAGAAGAAGCCTCTGTCAAAGCTGCCAGAACTTTTGCACTTCAAGAGGCAAGCAAAATCAAAATGCGCTCTCTGGATATGCAAAAGAAACTGATGGAAGCTGCTAAGGGATCAGCTGGTGAGAAGGAAGTTGAAAAGGAAGTGGGTGCTCTGGTCTCTGTGACCAAACCAAAGCAAGCATCCTCTGCAAGAGCCCAATTCCATTTTGACAACCTGGCAAGGAAAAAGTTTCATGATGTTGCTAATAGAAGGCTTGCCAAGGAAGCAATTGTCAAAGCTGTCCCCACATCAAGAAAAGGCAAACAGTGGAAATTGCAAATTACCAGAATGGGTGCAACAGGTCTAGAACTGGAAACTTATGACTACACCGATGTTGCACAAATGGGGTACAGGGAATGGGTTGAGCTGGCAGTTGCCTTGAGCCAGTCTAAGTCAGAAACGGCCAAGACTGTCAGGTCATATGTTAAGAAGCTGATGGAGAGAGTAAAGGATCTTGGCCTGATCTCAAAAGAAGTAAGTGAGGGTGTCTCTGTGACATACCCCAAAATAAAGGCCAGGAGGACAAGAAAAGATTCTGAGCTGGAGGAACTCCTCATCTTAATAGAGCAAGGTGATTATGCTGTTGAGATGAAAGGAATTGATTACAGCCTGTCCAGTGGAGTTGAGTTTGAAGAAGGCAAAATCATTGAAGAACCTGAGTTGGGGGCATTTTTTGTAGATCCCCTAACACAGAAGAAGTGATTTCAGAGAGCTTCAGATCTATACAAGGTGGATCTGAGACAGCTTGCAGCTTTCAGACTTGCAGCTTCATTCAGGCAATCAGGCAGGTGGAGAGCAGCCATCTGGGACCAGCTCAGAGGCTTTTATGAGAGAGGCGAACTTCAAGATCCCAAGTTTAGGATCCTTAGAGTTGGTATCCAAGATCTGGAGGAAACAAGGGATGAGCTTGAAAAGATGTTTGAAGGACCACCACCACTGGAGTGAAGTCCATCTACCATCAGGGTAGGTGAAGAATGGAAGCTGTCCATCTATTGGATAGGCTTGCCGTTATCTGCTCCCAAGATCAACAGTCCAAAGTGTTGAACTTTTTGTTTGTACATTAGTTGTACCCTGTTACATATGTTGTAACTTTTCTTATTTACATTAGTTGTAATATACATTATTAGTACATTAGTTGTACTTATGTAAAAAGCATGTGTTGTTTATGTAATCAAAACCAGTATATATAAACTGATCTTTTACTTTACTTAGATGTTGTAATCTCTTTTCAACAAGATGTATTGTAAAATGTACAGTGATTATTGATTAGATCAGCTTAGACTGATTATTGCAAATAGGGGGAGATTGTTAGGCACAAAAAGGCCTCAGTCAAACTTGCTGTACATCTGAGGGGGAGATTTTTAATCAAACCTGTTGATGCACTTGAAGGTTGAATTTAAGTCCTGTTATATGCCTTATTGAAACCTGAAAGTGATTTGCAATATCAGCCCAAAGCTGTTTAACATGTTGCATAAGTTGCAACAAAGGCAGTTTGTCCAAGCTGTTCAATCTGCTGAACAGGCTGGACATAAACTGTCTACGCTGTTCTGTTCTATTGAGCAGCTTGGGCAGTTTACAAGTGTTCTGTTCTTTGTGAACAGAACCTGTTCTTTGTGAACAGGTTAAACACTTTATTGAAATATGTTTCCAAGTCATCATGTATTGTTTTTGGCTACAAGATCAGTTTACAAAGACAAAGTGGAAAACAGAACTGCACAGCCTGCCCACGTTGTTCTGATTACATAAAGACAAACGGATATTTGCAAAGGGTGACAGACCTTTTCTTATATCAATATGGCATTAACAATAGAAGAAAGATGCAAAGTTGACATTCCTCTTTTGGTTAAAGCCTTATGCAACAGTGACAAAAAGGAAAAGACAAAGATTCTGCCATGTGAAGACAAAGATACTTTATCAGAACGTGCAGAAAGGTGTTTTGTCCTTTTGGAAAGACTCTCCACTATCTCATCTCTCCAATGAAGAAGCTTCACTGAGATTCTCCTTTTGAGTATAAAAGGAAGCTTCTAAGGATAATGAGATATCAAGAGTGAGAAATCAGAACGTGCATTGAAGTGTGTTATTCCATGCATGCAAGTCTGCTTATATAAAAGTGAAGAGTATGTCTAAGTTGTTCTTGTGTAAGCTGTCCATCTGAGTCTTGTAAAAACAGTGAGTGCATCTAAGTGAGCATAGTCATTGTGTCTAGTTTGAGTGTGTCTTAGATTAGCTGAACAACTGTTGTATCTGTCATCTTAGCTTGAACTTTTCCGCATTCAAGCTTGTTTGTAATTAACACTTTTTAATAATATACACAAACATTGAGAAAAAGATAGTTAAGTTTTAAATAGTTGTATTCACCCCCCCTCTACAGCTTAGAACTATACACTTGGAAAACCTTTTGGGACCTACAGCACATCCTATTGTATTTATATTTCTGCTTTCGTTATTGAATGGAGACTGGAACTTTGATAATCAAACATGGTATCAGAGCACACTAATCAAATCCTAATCCTCTCCTAATTTTCTCCCTCACCGGCGGCAACGGTAGCAGCCACCACCACCACCACCGTCGGCCATCACACCAATGGCCCTTCCTCTTCGTCGCTGTTCACTTGCGCCATCCATCCTCAATGCTATTCAATTGCGCCGCCGCCTGATAATCCTAGCCGCCAACAAACGCCGCCTGAAAACCCTAGCCACCGAAAAACTCTAGCCGTCGCCTGAACACTTCCCGCGCCGCTGCAACAAAAGCCGCATGAAAGCCCTAGCCGCCGCCTGATAACTTCCAGCCGCCGCCTGGAAACCCTAATACCACCGCCCCTCTCCTTATTCCCCTTGCGCTGGTCCCTTTTCTCTACCGCCGTCGCTCCTGAGCCACTTCCGCAAATCCATCAATGCCCCAACAAACAACCCTTAACGGCTATTGGATCTTTAACCCCTACCCACCTCAACCTACTACGCTTCCTCAAGCATTCAGTACTATGCCTTTACAGCCAGCGACGAACACTCTTAACTCTGGGTGGTACATGGACATTGGTGCTACCTCACATATCTCTGTGGACACAGGTAATCTTACTACTATTAATAATTCATTACTTCCGTCTATCGTTGTTGGCAACATGGCTACTATTCCCGTTACCACCACCGGCCATATCATTTTGTCATCATCTCATCACCCTTTATATTTAAAAGACGTTCTTGTCACCCCTCAGATAATCAAAAACCTTATTTTCGTTCGTCGTTTCACTCGTGACAACAATTGTAGTGTTGAATTTGACAAGTTTCGTTTTTCTGTGAAAGATCTCACGACTCATGAACAACTACTCCGTTGTGACTTGTACCCGCTTTCCACAGTCAATCAGTCTGCTTTTCTGTCTTCCGGTCACACAACCATCACACCACCTGGCACCAACGCCTCGGTCATCCGGGAGACGATGTGCTTCGTTTTC